>PVJL010005492.1:0-107625 GCA_004026885.1 Lyroderma lyra
CTCAAAGGTGCACTACCAATTTGCGTTCCCACTGCCAGTGAGGGAGGGACCCTGGTGTTCCACTTCCTTGTCAGCATTGGGTGTCAGCCATGGCGAGGATTGTGGTCATTCTGATAGGTGTGTAGTGGCATCTCATGATTGTTTGAATTTGCATTTCCCTGGTGTGAAAGATGAGGTGGAGCATGTTTTTGTTTTTAAATAACATGAAACTTTATTACACTTAATTTCAACCCTAAAATATAAGACACCAAAAAAAATGTACAACAAATAGAACATTAAGAAAGACCCACAGGAAGAGTTCCCCGTGGGAGTGGCGGGTAAGTCTTGCCGAGGGAGCAAGTGGAAGGAGAGGCTCCACCATGGCTGGCAATGAGGAAAGCCCCAAAGCGAGCTCCCGCCCAGGTGCAGGTGCAGGTGCAGGTGCAGGTGCCGGTGCCGGTGCCGGTGCCGGTGCTGGTGCCGGTGCAGGTGCCGCTGATGGTTCTCCTGGCATGGACGGTGGGTCTTGTTCCAGTTCGGGGTCACCTGCAGGAGTTTCTCCAGATGCCGTGCCTTGGCGCAGAGGTGCCGATGGACCGGGTGTGGGTGTTGCCTGCAGCTCTGGAGTGGCTTCTGGAGGTGGCACAACAGCTGCAGGTGGACATTCCTCACCTTCGGGTGTGGCCTCTGCTTCTGCACTGGCTTCAGCACCTGCACCAGGCTCCTCAGGATGCGTGGGCCCTGAAGCCCAAGCCGGCTCTGGCGCCTGAGCCGGAGGGAGAGCCTCGGGCTTTGCCCACGAGGGCTCCAGGTCCGTCGGCCCAGTTGGCTGAGGGTGGACCTGGTGTTGTAGAAGGGGAACCGAGACGCTGAGTAGCACGTTGACCCTTGGCTGCATCGCGGGGGCCTGGCAGAGCCGCCCCTCACTCAGAGAGGTGGGGTGCGTGTCCCCACAAACCAGCTCCTCGCCGATCTCCTGGCTGGGTCTCTGCAATGAAAGTGACCGACGGCCAGTCAGGAGGCGTCCGAGCCCTGCCCAGCCCTAGTCGCTGCTTCTTCTGCCCACTCACCCTTGTGACCCCAGATCAAGCCCCGACCCGGGTCTGCAGAGACCTTGACCCAGGTCAAATGAGATTCCCCTTTGGGACTCGGGATAAAGTTGGGGGAAAGAGGGGAACTTCCCTGTATTCCACGTTCCCGTGAGTCAGCCTTGACTGGGGTGTGAGTATGGACCGGCCCACCAGGCTTTGGAGCCCTGCTCAGCCTGCTCTTGCTTGGAGCGGGCCCTCCCCACGTGAACCCCCACCTTCCACACCCAGGCGGGGGACACAGGACTGTGCAGGGGTGCCGAGAGGGGTGGCTGGGCCTGAACTCAGCGACCCTGGGACTCCCTGTGTTACCTGTTGGTCCTCCCGGCCAAAGGGCCGGAGGCGTCCGGGCTTAGGCCTGAGCCAACGTCGGCCCCCTTGGGAAAGGCTTCCAGTTTTGGGTGGCCTGAGGCCACGGCCTCGGGACATGGGGAGACAGCAGCTGAACATGTCCTCCTCGAGACTGTGTCCAGCCAAGTGAGCTGTGTAAGGCCTCCTCTCGAGGTCACCTCCTGCTCACGGGGTTCCAAGTTCTGTTGGGCTCCGTTGTCAGGAAGTGAGGTAGCGAACTGCCGGGGGTCCCCCACCTGGACTTCCTGTTCAGATATGAGCTCCCGAAGGGCCCCTCTGGGCTGCTGACTGCTCACCTTCCACCCCAAGCCGTGCTGGTCACACCAACAAAGCCCACCCACAGCTGTGGGGATGGATGCCTGGGTGCAGCCATGGCCCCAACTTGGAGGACACAGAGCTGAGTTCAGACCCAAATCCTTTGTAAAAATAATTAAATCAATTGGAGTGACATTGGTTAACAAAATTGTACAACTTTGACATGTGCAGTTGTATAATACCCTGTCTGTATATTGCGGAGTGAGGTGTCCACCCCAGGTCTAGAATTGGCCTCCTCTAAGCCTCTTCATCCTCCCCTCATCCCTTTTCCCCTCTGGCACTTCCATCGCATCGTCTGTCTATAGGTTTTTTGTTTGTTTGTTTTTTCTTTCTCTTTTATATCCTGCATATAAGTGAAATCACGTGGGTTCGTCCTTTTTCATCTTGATTAGTTTCACTTAGCGTGATACTCTCAAGATCAATCTATGTTGTCACAAATGGCAGTATTTCATCTTTTCTTATGACTGAGTACTATTCCATTGTATATATGTGCCACATTTTGTTTATCCAATCATTAAAGGAGAATTTGGTCATTTTCATGTCTTGGCTACTGTGCATGATGCTGCAATAAACATAGGGGTATATATATGTATTTATGAATAAATGTTTTGAAATATTTGGGGTAGAAATACACAGAAGTGATTCCTGGGTCCTATTGTATGTGTATTTTTATTTTTTTAATTTATTGGGGTGACATTGGTTAATAGCTTTATGTAGGTTTCAAGTGTACAATTGTGCAATACGTCATCTGAACATTGCACTTAGTACTCACCACCCAAAGTCAAATGGATACACTGCTAGAGTTGTCAGATAGCACTTGGTATTCGTTACTTTCCTCTTGATGCCTGTGGCCACATTTTCAAACTTCTTTATCAACCGGGTTGTAGGTACATTTTGAATTTTCAAATATGATGTAGTCACATGAGACCCAGGAATGAAAAACAAGAGAAGAAATAATGGTGGACAGATGCAAAAGTGTACAAGAGTGAATTTTTTTTCAAAAATAAATTTTAGATGTAGCATTTACAAATAAAGAAATTTCCAAATTTTCAGTTTTATAGATTGAAGAGTTTTGACAAATACATACAACTCCTGTAACAGTCTACCCTATTAAAATAGAGAGTATTCCATCACCACAGAAGGAAAATTCCTTGTGGCCTTTCCCAGTCATTGCATACCTACCATTTCTCTCCATCCCCACAGGAAAACACTTCTTATTTGCTTCATCATAGATTAGTTTTGCTTGTTCCAGAAGCTTCATATAAATGAATTTATACACAATGTATATAGTGTTTTGTGTCTGGTTTCTTTCCTGCATCCAGAATATTTCCTGGAAGAGTTTCTCTAAAGTTTATATTTAGAAGTTGAATTAGTGGGTGTGCAATTAAAAGATGAATATTTTATCATAGCAGATGTGCTGATTTGCATTCTCACCAACAGTTTACAACTGTCTGTAACACCACATCTGCATTGGTTCTGGTTATGGTCTGCATTTAATTTTTGCCATTTACTTCCTCTACTAACACCTGTTAAGGGCTTATTGCTCAATATCTGCTTTACAAAAATTATCTCTTAATTCTCACAACAAACCTGGCAAGTCAAGCATAGTTATCTTCATTTAACCACATTAAATCTGAGGTTTAGTAAGATAAAATATGTCAAAAGTTTTAAGTTAATAATAGCAGGATTTTTCTTTTGATGTCATAGATACTATGCTAAATACATGCATGATTTCATTTCATCTTAGTCCACACAACACCTCACGAGGTAAAATGAAGGTGTCAGCAGGGCTGTATTCCATGTGGAAGCTCTAAAGTCTAATCTGTTCCCTTGCCTTTGCTATCCTCTAGAGCAGGGCTCCACAACCCCTAGTTCTGTTAGGAACTGGGCCACACAGCAGTGGGCATGTAAGCGAACCTTCATTTGTACTTAAAGCCGCTTTCTATCTCTTGCATTACCTCCTCAGCTCTGCCTCCTGTTAGATCAGCAGCAGCATTAAATTCTCATATGAGTGTGAACCCTATTGTGAACTGCATGTGTGAGGGATCTTGGTTGCTCACTCCTTTCTAATTAATGCCTGATGATCTGGGGTTGAGTTTAGGAGATGATCTAGCATTGGGGATTGGCTGCAAATACAGATTAACATTAGCAGAGAGGTTTGATGCATAGAGACTAGAATAAATCAATTGCCTGCAGACTCATATTAAAACCCTCTCAGTGAGTGGCAAGTGACAATTAATCTGCATCTGGTGGCAGGCTTTATAGTAGCAAGTGAGTTATATAATTATTTCATTGTATGTTACAATGTAATAATAATAAAAATCAAGTACACAATAAATTAATTCGTTTGAATCATCCTGAAACCATCACCCCCTCCCCGATCCATGGAAAAGTTATCTTCCACAAAACTGGTCCCCGGTGCCAAAAAGGTTGGGGACCACTGCTCTAGAGCCACCTAATATGCTTTGGTGCATGGCTTTCTTCTCCTGTCTCCAAAGGCAGGTCCATTCTTTCTCATGTTGCTATGTGTCTCTGTTCCACTTTTCTGGATCATTGTGATTATATTGGACTCATTTAGATAATCCAGGATAACCTATTGTGGTCAGCTGATTGGCAATATTAATGCCACCTGCAACTCCTTAGCATGTAACATAGCACATCCGCAGGGATTAGGATATAGACATTTTAAGGGGCCATTATTCTGTTTACCACTGTGAAGACATAGAATTTAAACCCAGATCTATATGATTGCTGGATGTCCTTATAACTCTGGATCTTAGACTCATTGCAGGAGAACATGAGCTGGGTATAAAAGTCTGTCAGAATGGAGGGGTTGGTTGTATGGTATAGGAGGATTTCTAAATTAGGGACTTTTAGGCAAGATCAGGGCCTTTGAATTCCATCATTAACACCAATTGTTGTGAATATACAGAGGAGTGTGAGACTGTAGTTTTGTTTATTTGTTTGTAATGTAATGCCTGACTTAAGCTTTGTTTGCTGAGACATCCACTTCAAAGATGGCTTTTTCAAATAAACAAATCGGCAGCCACATGACTAGATGAAGAGCCAGGCTGTGGAGGTTCTGCATCCCCACCCCTTGCTCCTTTGTTTTAGACACTTCGCTTGGTTTCAGTAACTGACCATTTGGGCCACTTGGTGTTTTTTTTTTTTTTCTCTTCACTGCTTTAAATTCCTGCTCTTATGTCTTAAATTAACTGCTAAGGAGAAAACCCTCAAACCCTAGACCCCAACCCTTAACCTCAATAAAAACAGAACTCTGTGCCCACACTCTCTCTCTTTAGGTAAAGACCTTGCTGGGTGGCCCCAGGTATGCCATGTAATTTCCAGGATTTGTAAATGATAAATCTTATCTCTTTCAAAGTTTCCTGATGTTATGCTGAGGGAGTCTTATAATCTCAGTAAGTACCACAGATGCTGGTCGAACTACAACATTGATTATGGATAGGCTGAGGCCAGTACAAATATTATTATCACGTCAGTACAAAGTAGAGAGGTAGAGATGTTTATTTATCCTTGACTTGTTGCCTGTCATTTTTACCTCTGACAAGTTTCTACACCATGAATTCTGCTGTCCAGGCTCCTTGATTCATTCCAGAAATAAAGGACATACTAAAAAGCTTGACACAGAAGAGCCTTGTCTCTCAAATCTCACAAATGGATCCAGCTCATTTTCTTAGAAGAAAAGCTTCCAAGCTGCTCCTCACAATGCTAAAGACTAATGAGTAGGAATTTTTTTGAAAACTATTCCTTGAGAAAGTATTTCCATTAAGTAATTTTGAGGAATGCTGCATAATATATTTACTTTTCATATTAGTAATGCACATTAGCACACTAATAACCCTGGGAAGCCTGGCAATAAAAGAGTTTATTTCACAGCTAAGTAGATATGGGACCCTCATTTCTGAAATTTTGACTCTTGTCTCCAAGATCCCCTTTTCTCTGGCAGAATTTTGGAGGAATGCTATGTCTCAGTATATTGTTAGGATATTAATTGTCCACTATCTTTTGTCAAGCCAACAATGTCCACAATAACTATTGGGGTATCTTGACTGGAGTCGGAGATTTAAATGGAACAGGTTCACCTCAGTTTATAAAGTATTCAACACTAGGAACTAGTAGAGAAAAATTCATTTGAAGTACCATTTTTAAGTGATGAGGTCTTCTCAGTGAAATACCCTTTCCTATGTTGAATGTAGAGCTCAAAGGCATTTGGATATGATATTTTCCAAGTGATCACTATGCTGGGCAAAGGCTTTCCTTTGTTTTGTCGAGGGAAAGGGTATCCTTTGTATTCCTAGAAGGAATCAAGTTTAGATCTTCCATTCAACAAATATGCAAGAAAATCACTTTATGATGGACAAATATTTTGAACATAACAATTTATGTCAAGATATAGGACAAAGATGTGAGAACAACCTTAGAGAATCATAAGATTGTTACTGTAGGCAGGAAGACTAGGGTTGCAAGAGAGCAGGGAGAGAAGAAAAGAGGAGGTAGGATTAGCAGTTAAGGAAAAAGCTGACTACCATGGATTTCAACGGCCATCTCACCACTTTAGATGAACTTTAAATGATGAGAATGATATTAGCATGGCAGGCCGGAAAAATCGTCACTTCCTGTGTTACCATGACAGTTTTGAGGGAGCCAACTGAGGACAGAAATGCCCCTTTCCAGTGGAAAGGACTGGTCAGCAAGGACCAGCCTAAGAATGCCTGCAACACGACCGACCCTTAAGTCCTGAATATTCCACCCGTTGATTTTAAGTGCAGCAAGTTCCCACTTCTCAGGGCAGCTACTCTTTACCGAGTCTGCCCTTGAGACTGCATTCTCCTTTTCTAATAAATCTACTGCTTACTTGGCTTACTAGGTGCATCCTTGAATTATTTTCTGTGGTAAACACCAAGAACTGGTTCTCGTCAACAAGAGTGGTGTGGATCTTAACACCCGTGAATGTAGAAATGCCTACATGTTTTTTCCTTATCCATTTACCATACTAGCAATGTAATGTATTCATTGTGAATAATTTGGAAAATTCAAAAAAAGTGCAAAAACAAAGTAAAAATGATCACATGCAAATATTATTATCACGTCAGTGTATTTCCTTCTAATTTGTAGAGGACAAAGTAAAAAAGCAAAACAAAACAAACAAACAAACAAAAGCCCCAAACAGAAACACCAGTGCTGCTTGCAGCTTTTTATTGCTTACTTTATATAGTTTTTTATATATAAAAATGTTTAATTATATTATAAGCATTAATTTGTTCATTAAAATTCTTTTGGAAATATCATTTTAGGTCTAAAATATACAATATATATGCTATTCTATTTTATAAATATGTCATAACTTATTTTAATTTAAATTTATAAATTAAAAAAAATCACATGCATTACTAGAAAGATCTTATTATTTCTCTTTATATCCCAAAGTGTGACTAGGAGCAATATTGACAAAATGATAATCTGTGAACACAGAAACACAGGCAGTAACTGACTTGTTTAAGATCCCAGCAGTCCTGCACTAGAGCTGAGATGGGACCTAGATCATCCAATTCTGTTTTGGATGCCTAGGTACCCCATCCCAGTTCCGCAAGTAAAACTTCTGCAAGTGGCTGTCATTTTTGGACTATTGACCTGATGGGTGATTTGGCCCACAGGAAAGGATTACAACTGAGAATTCTTGTACTGAAATGGGGTAGAAGTCACTGGAGTGTTACTGTCCCTGTTTTGTGTCCTCAGAAACTTAACAGAGGTCTGAGATAGGGCAGTCACCCCAGTTTCTCACAGTGTGGAATGAAGTGGGAAAAACCAGACCTCTAGTAATTACCACTCTTAACTGCTATGAAATGCTCAAAGCACTATCCTGTAGACTTTTCACAACCTGTTCAACAACAGAAAACTATCCATTTAGTTTATAAATGAAACAAAAGAAGATGGGCATCCCCATTCCTGGAGTAATCAGCTCAGATGGCTTGCACCTGACAATGTAATAGGATAGAAGACTCTGCTGACCACCAGAGTGACCAATTCTCACCACAGTGATACAATTCCTTTCTTTTACGGGGTCATCCTGCATCTCTCCCTCTTCTCAGACTAACCGTAGTCCCACAAAATGCGGTTTTACAAGCTGGAAGAACCCAGAAAAATAATTCATTTGTTTTCTGCAGATAGTCAATTTTTTTGTTTCTTTTTAGCGGAAATAAAAATTATAATAATATTCCTCTAATATATGTAAGAATCTTTATTTTAAATGATTTTAAAAGAAAAATTTATTCTAAGTCAGACAACTTTATTAAAATTGAGGGGTATTGAATTATTTTTCCATTGACCGCAATGATAAAATCATGGTTTATGAAGTTCTATGCCTGGGAGAGCAAAAAGTAGACATGTGCTTTCAACTGCAATAAAATCCATATTTATGAATCCCAGTTTTCACAAAGAGGTTTGTGTCTGTTTATATAAAAACTATTTACATCGACTCATTCCACACAAACTTCATAGTAAGTTGGTCAAGTGAAAATCAGTTTATAAGACCTCACTCAAGCACCCTATACTTGATTTCCATTTTTTGGAGAGAGCTCTTAAAGAATGCAGTCAGTCATTTTGGTCATGACACTGATCTAAGAGACATTTTCTTCAACCTTTCATAATTTAGCAACAGTTAAGTGTCCATTGTGACAGGCATTGCTAGATACCTTTAAAAAGGTTTCCTTATTTAATCATCACAAAAATGTTATTGATGGGTAATAATAAGAAGAAGAAACATCTATTTACCATATACTGTGTGCAAGCCACTGTGCAACTTGGCATTTTCCCTTTTTTTTCTTTCTTTATTTTCTTTGTTTTTTTTTTTTTTCTAACAAGAAACCATCTTATTATATACATACCCAGATTTAGATTCTTATTCTGGGGACTTTTGTCTTTAAGATCAAAGAACTCACAAAAAGCGAGAGGGAAAGGCAGAAAGTGGGTACATAAATCAGCTTCACAATCCTACACTCTTTCAGGACAAAATCTGGTCTGGACAGGGTAAAAGAGGAGAAGAGAATGTCTTTTTTCTCCATTTATTATGAGCTCTCTGCCTCCCCCTTACTCCATCCTACCAATAGATTTATTTTTTTAACTCTCTTATTTAACACAGCTAGATCTCTAGCTCTGGTGAGCACTTTGAACAGAGCCCTTTCTGTTTCAGAAACTCACCTCAGACTTCATTGAAGTCTCTTTGGCCAGTTCCAGATGCAAGTGTGAGAATTTGGCTGAAACATAGACTGTGGGAATTGTGTGCATGAACATTCATGAAGGAAGGTTATTTCCAGTGCTGAAGGTGGGAGCTTAAGTTATTGTTCCTCTAAATTCAGAGATAAAATATTCTCTGGGCCATCACAAATTTCAGTGAATATCTGCTAACTTCTACCATCATCCTAACTTGATGGTGACTCTTCTTGTTTATGGACTGTGTGTCAATAGAGATTTAGTCTAAGAGTCTATGTGTCATGTCCTCTTATTTTGAGCCTATCCATATGCACTGTCCACTTTGAGGAAATTAAATAGTTGTGTGGCTCTGTGGTAAACCAATGAGTCTCCATTATCACCAGGTACATCATCATTGTCATACTTTTATCACTACTGTCATCACTCCATCATCACCATCATCATCAACAATAACTACCTCAATAATAAAGTGTTGTGCTATTTCAAGTAATGATGCATGTTTTGACTTATCACCTCACTTAATCCTAATTATTCAACTTGTAGGTCTCACTATGTGTATTTATTTGCACATGAGGGCACTGAGGTATAGAGAAATTAAGCAACCAACTCAAAGCCACGTAACTAGTAAAATCAGGAAACCTGGTCTGTATAACTGCAAAGACTGTATTATTTCTTCTGCATTTTCTTCCTTCAAGTCAAATTTGATAAAAATTTCCTACTTCTACCTTTCAGGTGAGATGCTTGAATGTATCCTATCAGTAACGCCTCTTGAACTATGCTAGTACTTCTGAGCTAATCCCACCTTTAAAGCCCACTGAATGAAGAACATTGAAGGACGCAATTCTTTGAAAATATTTTCTTTAGATTAAGAGTCTTAAGGACACCCAGAGATATTATAATTAGATTGGTTTTTTCTTTTACTTAGTGCTGTTAAATATGTAAATAATGCTGACCTTACAAAGTACTTTGGAAAGTTATTAGAGACATGCTCTTTGTTCAAGCTCTATTCAAGAAATATACTCGTTGAAAGCATGTGCACCCATTCCTTGCTTGCTGAGCACTAACCCATCTTAATAGCTGTGAAGCACTAACAGTTTGCTAAGTAAATACACGTTTTAGTCTGTGTTTCACTTTGGAAAGTAAATATCATTTGCAGGCATTGATTTTTGTTTCTAGGCATTGATAAGGAAGTTACTTCTTTTTCACGTATAAAAGGAGTTCACTGATCTTAAAAACAAAACAAAACATCAGTTTTAGCTTAAAGTGCAGCTTAGGCTGAAAAAAAAAGAAGCCAATTATGCAGGCAGTTTCTTGTAAACCTTATTTTGTTTTGACATGAAATAAGTGTTATTTCTAAAGTAACTAAATACTCCAGAAAACTATTAACTCTATAATCCTGGGAAAACCTCTGAAGACTGATAGGGTGGGGCACATGACACTGAACCCAGAGTCAGATTTTCCTCTGCCAGGTTTTTAGTGCTTCGTGACTTTGGACAAGTCAGGCTGAGACTCATTCATCATCCAAATAACAGAGTATGACCCAAAAGTTTCTAAGGTGTCACCATTTAAACTGAATGGTGTAAAGGGTGTGTAGAATTAGATTTACACATTAACAAGGATATTTATTTACTAATTAATTTAGATCGTCTTTATGACTATGAAAGAAAATGAGATCATTTTAATTCAAATAGTATTACCCTTTCAAAGAAATACAATCTTACTCATATGTCAAAATTTTCATTGACATATTATCCATGTTATATATGCATATGCTTTTATATCTCACATTAATAAAAAAAACTAAAAAGGTTGTAGTTGCCTAAACAGCATTGGCTCTCTTGGTATAAAATGGATTACTCATAGAGGTTGCCTGATTTCCAGACAACTATTGTGGGTCTTTTCAATCTTATACAACCCTGAAACACAGATATTATTGTTCAGAGTTTTTAACTGAAGAAACAGAGGGTTAAAGAAGTTAAGTAACTGAACCAAAAGGCATATAGCTAGTAAGTAGTAGAACTGGGGCACAAACCCCATCACTTTGCTCTTATTACTTGCATATAGACATAGTTTCTCATATATAAAAATGACCTCCTTGAATGATGCGGTAAGCACTTACTTAATATATGAAAGCAAAAAGCTAAATTCATTGTTTGTGCAAATAAGGGAGACTTATGCTGTTGGGATAATCTTGTGTTGCAGAGCTACTTGCTAAAGTTATGTAAGATTTTTGGGAAGAGTTAATTTTGAGATTGTGTTGGTTAAAGAGACAAGATGGCATGCACATCAGTTATAGAAACATGTTTTGTGTTGTTTTCAGAGGAGGGATGGATTGACATCAGCCTTAAATGAATGATCACAGAAGGGTGTCGACATCTTCATGCTGTGTTTATCGAAGCCAATTGTCATTGATCAGTCAGGCTGAACACATTTTGATCTTTATGTGCACCTTGGCTATAAAGCTGCAGTAGATTGATTAAACAGATTTATAACTATTTCTAGTGTTTACTTGTTACCATAAGCATCAGCAGTCCCATAACCACTTATCAGTTCGGTGATTCATTGGAAGGACTCGGACAACTCAATGTAACGTTATAGTTATGGCTAAGATTTATGATAGTAGTGAATATAGTCCAGCAACAGCAGGAAAAAAATACACAGGTGAAGGCTAAAGAGGTTGAGCAAAGTCTTATCTTCTTTCTATAGGATCACACAGATACATATTACTCTACAGGAATGTATATGGGATGTTATTGCCCGGGAAGGCCTGCTTGAGTCTTGGGATCCACCTTTCTTAAAGGACACTGGTTACATACTTACTACATGACCAGCCATGGTGTCACTCCAAACTAGGCACCATTTGCCCCTCATGAATCTTTAAGGTAACTTTAAACATGTTGACAACTCAGTTCATCTTTACCCACTGCTTCAGGAGACTAAAACACCACCAATATCTAGTAACTGTGAAAACATTCCAATAGTTTAGTTCTAAAAATCTGACCAGGAGTTGTCATCATGGCTACAGAGGTAACCTAGAACCAGGTAAAATAGACTTTCCAAATTCATTACTTTTAATTGCACTATAAACATAGAAATGCCAACTTTTACCTGTGTGGGGACTTTTAAAAACTTCCAAATCAACTTTTGCCTCTCTGTGTGGATCACAGATATCTCATGAACATGAACACAGGAATAACTTCTTAATTTTTATTTACCAAGTCTTCTAAGTATGGCTCTTAAAGCAGGGAGTTGATTGTAGCACTTAAATCTTTCCCTTGTTGTCAGACTGCCTTAGTTTGAATCCTGGCTGAGTGCCTTACTAGCTCTTTGACCTTGTACAAGTTGCTTAACCTCTCTGTGCTTCCATTTTCTCCTATGTATGGAGAATAACAACAATAGTACTACTCCACTGTGTTCGTATAAGAATTAAATGAGTTTATGTATGAGATGCTCTTTAGAAAAGAGTCAGAAAACAACTTTTAATAATAATATGTACAAACTCATTTATTTTTCATAGTCAACCTGTGACTAGGCATATTATGTGTTATCTTAATTTGTAGATAGGAGAAACTGAGATTTAAAATATCCAAAGAATTGTTTTCTTCACAGGTAATCATTTTGATAGCTTTCAGATTTATGATATGTCTTGTTTCTTCTCAATAAAGAAGAAATGCATTGAGAGAATACAAACAAATACAAAATAAAGGTTTGTTCTCCTTCCATGACTCTGGGTAGTGAGCACACAATGCAATATATAGATGATGTATTATAGAATTGTACACTGGAACCCTATATAAGTTTACTAACAAATGTCACCCCAATAAATTTAATAAATAAAAACATTAAAAAATAAATTAAAAATAAAGATTTGAGTAAAATAAAGGAAGTGAATATCCTTAGGCAAATTTCAAAGTTTTGCAACAATATTTGAGATTATAAGCTACTAGGGTTAATTATTAGAGGTATATGGCTAAACTCTCTAGAGTCTCATCTCAGGAAAGCATGGGTAAGCACCAAAAACTCACAAAGTATTACTAGGTATAGCTTTTGTTGTTGTTGTTTTGTTTTCATTTTTTTATATTTTTAAAATTAAGTTTATTGTGGTAACATTGGTTAGTAAAATTACATAGGCTCCAAGTGTACATTTCTTTACTGTCTGTGTGTTGCATTGTGTTTCACCACCTAGAGTCATTTCTTCTTCCATCACCATATATTTGACTCCCCCACCCTCTGTGCCTACTCCCTCTCCCCACTTTCCTTCTACCAACTACTATTTTGTGTGTCTAAAAATTTCTTTTCTGTTTTGATTGTTCATTTATTCTGGTCTTTAGATTCCACTCATAAGTGAGGTAATTTGGTATTTGTCTTTCTTAGTCTGACGTATTTTGTAAGCTAAATGATATCTTTTAGTTCAATCCCTGTTGTTGCTTCTTTATCCAAGGGAAACAAAGGAAAAGAAATAAACAAATGGGACTAAATCAGACTAAAAAGTTTTTTATAGCAAAAGAAACCTTCAACAAAACAAGAAGACATACTACAGACGGGGAGAAAATAGTCACTGAAGAGGCATCTGATAAAGGGTTAATATCCAAAATTTATAAGAAACTCATATAACTCAGCACCAAAAAACAAACAACCCAATTAAAAAATAGGAAGAAGACCTGAATAGACATTTCTCCAAAGAGGACATGCAGATGGCCAATAGACACATGCAAGGGTGTTCAACATCACTGATCATCAGAGAAATGCAAATCAAAACCACAATGAGATACCACCTCACTCCTGACGGAATGACTTCATCAATAAATTGACCAACACCATGTTGGTGAGGATATGGAAAGGGAACGCTTCTGCACTTGGCGGTGGGACTGCGAATTCATCCAGCAACTAGGCAAAACAGTATGGAGGTTTCTCAAAAACTAAAAATGGAACTACTCTATGATCCAGCAGTTCCACTCCTGGATATTTATCCAAAGAAATTCTAAACACTATTTTGAAAAAGAATAGCTATAGCTTTTTAATGCAGAGGTTCTTACCTGAGGCTCATACAAAAATCTCCTGAGAGGTTATACATAGATTTGGTGAAAGGTACCATAAGTTTATTATCCTTATAAATGGTTCTGGAACTTCCTAAAAGATTAAGAACAATGGCTTTCAGATATAAGCTTTATTTTAGTCTGCCTAAAACATTTAACTTTGTGACAAATTGTAGTGGCCAACCTCATTATTGCCAACCTTGTCACAATCTGGTTGCAGACAGAAGAATCAGGGAATAATACAGTTGGGAATATCCATGGACATTACCTTGACCATATCTATACTGAGCAAGAAAAAAACGAGGACCTTGAAAGTACAGCCAGGCACTCTGAATGAGTATAAAGATGTGTTTTTAAAAAATCAAATTAGATTATTGTAGCTTAATTGAAAGTGTATTGACCCTATAGAAAAGAGTTCAGACTCTTAAATTTTTGTCTAATCACATAGTATAGTCTATTCAGATCATGAGATGGTTGATATTTCAGTTAGGTGGATTCTCTAGAGCTCAATTGTAGGTGAATTACTTTGGACCCTTGGGCTATGTGCCAGGAATAAAAATGATATGAACTTCTTTGCATTGATCATTTATGAATTTGAATTTTTATTTTATTTAAAAATGGTAATTTTTTTCTTTAAAGAATTTGATTTGGAAAAGTTTTTACTTTTTAAAAATATTTAAGGAAGACCTTAAACATTTTTCTTCAGTTTTCTATTATAATGAAGGACAGTATTATTAAAGGATTTTCAATAAAGAATATCATTATTTAGGACACATTTTCAAGCATTCATCATTAATATAATGTAAAAATAACTAAAAAATGCATCCATTACATATTTTACCCCTTAACTGAGTTCTTAACAAGATCTCAAATATTGTTCTAGCTGACTGGTGCATACTATTTGTAAGCCATGCCAAACCTCCAAAGTATTAATATTTCCATTTTAATAAATGAGGCAACTGTGTTAATTAACTTGTCTCAGGCTACAGATGTGAAATTACAGTTGGAATTTTAACCCTGGTGTTCACCTATTCTTTCCCTACAACTTTCTTCCTTAGGTTATGTTTATCTGGGAGAAAGATGATGTTTCTTTTTTTAATTAAATTAAATGGCGTAAAATTGGTTAATAAAATTATATAAGTTTCAGGTGTATATTTTATAATGTATCATCTGTATATTCCATTGTGTAACAATATGGATGTTTCTCAAACAATTAAGATTAGAGCTAACATATGATCTATTTAGCAACCCCTCTTCTAGATAGCTGCCTGAAATTTTTGAAAACACTTATTTGTGAGTATAAATGTACCCCTACGCTTATTATAGCATTATTCACAATAACCAAGACATGGAAACAGCCTGTGATCTTCACTTGATGATTGGATGAAGAAGATGTGGTACACATATATGAGGGCTGTCCAGAAAGTATCCAGCCATGTAATATGACAATGTTGTATTGAAAATCCTGGAATTTTTTGGACAACCCTCATACAATAAAATATTTCTCAGCCATAAAAAGATGAAATATTGCCATTTGTGACAAAAATGATGTTTCTAATTTGTGAATATCTTGATGCTGGAACTTAAAATTTGCAGAAAAGAGACGTTAATTTTCATTATCTCTTTGAGATCAATTTGAATTATCAAATGCAGATTGAATGATTTAATGATTCAATCATTATTGAAATGATTTATTTATTCAACCTTTAAATGATTTAATCTTAGTAGCAAACAAGAATAATAATAGAGAAAGACTTTCAAAATCAAATTTATAAGCACAATAATAACTTCGACAATTGCAGAAATTTGTATTAAAAAAGTATATTGAAAATAGAATTTTTAGACCATGAAAGTAATTCTTCCTTCTATAAGTTATAATATACTCATATTATAGAGAGATATAAAAAGTAGATTAATTCAAGAAACATGGACTTACAGTCCTCACTCATAATTTGTTGCATGCTTTATGCTTTAGGCAAGTAAGGTGAACTTAGCAACCTAGAAACCAAATGAAAGAAAATAAATATGTGATTGCTAGTCTAATACAACAATTTGTTCAAACCCTGGAATCGGTAGTTGGGTGAAGATGAAAACCAGTCATTGAATGTAATATTTACCAAAAAGCCTATCAAATGTTAGATGCCATTTCAGACTCTGGAGACACAGTAGTGAGGAAGAGAGGAGGAGACCCTCCCCATGCCTTTCTGGTACACAGGTTCTACGTGGGGAGGCCCACCGCTGCATAACTGGTTACACGCGTGGATAAATGGGGCACACAGTGTGTGCTAGGGGAGAACATTGGAGGACCTTGGGGCCGTAGTAGGCAGGTCAGGGAAGACTTCCCAATGGTAGCAGCATCTCTACTGGAAATGAAAGATGACTTAGGGTCAGCTCAGTGACAGGGGCTAGAGTGTATGTGGAGAAAACTTTCACGGCATAAAGGAACTTCTAGGTGAAAGCTGGTCGTAGTCAGGAGCCAAAAGTTCAGACTCTGAATGATCGTAAAATCTTTGGAGGTTTTATTTACCCTGATGAAGGAAACAACATTATATGTTCAAAAATATATTTAGAGTAATTTTACAATGATAATTATCAAGCTGTTTCCTTTTCATTTTTTTATTGTAAAATTAAACATGACAAATAATGCCCTGCCTCTTGGTAAGTCCCAGGCAACATGGTTACCGTGCACTGAGCTCTCACCCATGTAAGTGTTCGCTTGTCATTTTTGTGACCGATACATAGTTCATTTGTTTTGCAGCCAAAAAAAAAATAGTGCTTTTAAGAAGTCTATCTTGAATGTAAGTAGAAAGCGATTGATTTCATGCCTCTAGACTTCTTATTTATTTATTTTGATAGCAAGAACGAACTACATGAATATACAAACTTCTTGGCAACTGAAGTTTTAAAAAACTGGTATAAACCAAAGCAATATCCATCAAAACACATTGATTTTTTTTGTTTTGTTTTGTTTTTTAGCAAGATCCCCAGGGCGATGATATGCAGTGTGTGCTGATTCTCATTCATGCCGAACTATTCCTTAAGACCTGGCTTCTCACTTTCTCCTCACATCTGCACGTTTGAGTTACTGGGGCAGGGAGCCACGCTTCATTTTAATCTGCTTTTTTTCTTTGTTATACTTTGACTTTTCAACAGAACCTTTTTCTGATATGTGAAACTTCCTCCTATAATTTGGAAATACTTACCAAAATCTTGAGTGATTGTCTTTCCCTCTGAAACTCAAGTACCAGTGTAGCACAGGAAGGACTGAAGGTTCCTATTTGCTACAAAGGCATTCAGAGTTGATACAGTCACCGGGAGTGTTTACACCTCTCTCCAGGAGGAGGAGGTGGGTAAAAACGAAGCCAGAGGTGTGAGAAATGGCACATACATTTTGTCTTCTTCACGCAGTCTTGGTGCTGAGCTTGTGCCTGGAAAAGCAGAGCACCATAAGGTGTCAGTTCTCTTTCTGTCACCATATATCTAACTCCCCCTCCCTCCTCTCCTACCTGAGTTGTTGAGTACAGGTGTTCTCTCAGAAAAAGAAAAAAATAGAAAGATGCTCACCACTCAGTTCTTTTATGTCAATTTTAGTAGCAAAGATCTAATGTTCTTGTCTTAAGAGGCGGTGCTATTCTGTAAGACTGTTACTATTGTGCACACGTGTGTAGGTGTCTGTGTGTGTGTGTGTGTGTGTTGACTATCCAAGCTAAAATCAATCTGCCAGACAGAACCAAAGTGATTCAGTATAATATTGGATATAGGTTTAATGCTATTTCTATCAAAATCTCAGCAAGACTTTTTATAGATATAGACAAAATCATTCTAAAATTAATATGGAAAAGCTAATGAGGTAGAACAGCTAAATGATTTTTTCAAAGAAGAATGATTTTTCCATGGAAGAAATTAGTCTACCTGATTTCAGGACTTACTTTATGGCTAAGGTGATCAAGACAGTGTGATATTGGCAGAGGAAAAAAAACTTATCAATCAATGGAACAGAATAAACCCAGAAATAAACCCATAAAAATATGCTCAACTGATTTTTGTCCAGGATTTTAAAAAGCATTTCAAGAGAGCAACAAACAGACAAGACAAACAAACAAAAATTCATAGACACAGACAATAGTGTAGTGATTACCAGAGGGAAACGGATAAGAAAGGGTAAAGAGGGTCAAATGTAGGATGATGGAAGGAGATTTGACTTTGGGTGATAAACACACAAGGCAATAATACATAGACGATGTATTAGAATTATACACTTAAAACCTACATAATTTCATTACCCAAAGTCATCTCAATAAATTGAATTTTTTCTATTTTTTTATTGTTTAATTTATTGGGATGACATTGATTAGTAACAATTACATAGGTTCCAGGTGCACAATTCTATGTGACATCCTCCAGGCATTGCATTATGTGTTCATCACCCAGTCAGTTCTCTTTCCATCACCATGTATTTGTGTTCTTTTTCCTTCTCCCCAGCACCCCTTCCCCCTTACCCATAGATAACTACTAGATTATTGACTGTGTTCATGAGTTCTGTTTGTTATTTTCAATTTTATGTGCCACATATGAGTGGAATCATGTAGTTCTTGTTTTGTTTTTGTTTTTGTTTTTTTGGTCTGGCTTATTTCACTTAGCATGATGATCTGCCCACTTTTTAATTGAGTTTTTTGTTTGTTTTTGTTTTTCGTTTTTCTATTTTGATTGTTGGTTTATTCTGTTCTTTAGATCCACATATTAGTAAGATCATATGATATTTGTCTTTCTCAGTCTAACAAATTTCACTTAGCATGATATCTTCTAGTTCCATCCACGTTGTTGTAAAAGTAAGGTTTTATTCTTCTTTTTGGCTGTCATACTCTGTTGTATAAATGTACCACAGCTTCTTTATCCAGTCATTTATTGATGGACATTTATGTTGTTTCCGTATCTTGGCTATTGTGAATAATGCTACAGTCAACATAGGGGTGAATATATTTTTTCAAACTACTGTTTTGGATTTCTTTGGATAAATAACCAGGCGTTGGAATTGCTGGATCATATGGTAGTTCCATTTTTAATTTTTTGAGGAACCTCCATACTATCTTCCATAGTGGTTGGACAAATTATAGTCCCATCAACAATGTAAAGGGTTCCCTTTTCTCCACATGCTTGTCAACATTTGTTGTTGGTTGTCGATAAATTTAATTTTAAAAATTAAAACAAAGATTTGTTCAACAAAAGGTGTAGGAACAATTGGTTATTCATAGATAGAAAAGTAAACTTCAACCTGAGTTTCAAATCTTATAAAAATTGATTCAAAATGAGTCACTGATTTAAAAGTGAAACAAAATTATGAAATAAAAAAATGGAGAAAATCTTCAGTTTCCCCAACTAAGTAAAAACTTCTTAGTCAATAGCCTGATCTGTAAAAAGAATATTTATAAATTGGACTTTATCAAAATTAAAAACTTTTGCTCTGATGAAGACTGGTAAGAACTAAAAAAGACAAGCTAAAGACTGGGTAAAAAATATGTGCAAGTCATATATTCAGCTAAGGTCTCATACCTAGACTACATAAAAAAAATCAAAACTCAACAATAATAAATTTAAAAATCCAATACACAGACATTTCACTCAAGCAAAATACACAGACATTTCACTCAAGAGGATATATATTTGGAAAATAAGGAGAAGAAAACATATTCAACATCATTAACCATTAGGAAAATGCAAATTTAAACCAAAACAAGCTATTACTATATCTATCACTATGATCAAAGTAAAATCCAGGGACAACACTAAATGCTGATAAGGATGCAGAAAAGTTGGATCACTTCTATTTTGCTGGTGGAAATGTACAATGATTTGGCCACTCTGAAAAACAACTTGCTAGTGTCCTAGTATTTAAACAGTGTCCTAATATCTGAACATGCAGCTACCATGTGACTCAGCAATCGTACTCTTGGGCATTTATCCCAAAGAAACAAAAATTTAAGTTTATCCAAAATCCTATACAGGAATATTTACAGCGGATATACCTGTAATAGTCCCCAAACTGCAAACAACCCAGATATCCTTCAGTGGGTGAACTGTGAAACAAACTTTGTATATCATGAAATTGTGCTCATTAGTAAACAGGGACAAATTGTGATGCAAGTATCTGGATGGATTTCCAGAGATTTATTCTGAATAAATAAAGCCAATCCCAAAAGATTATACACTATGTGATTCCATTTATATAGCATTCCTGAAATGAAAAAGAAAAAAAAAAAGTAAAACAAATCATTTCTTGCCAAGGGTAAGGAAGGATTAAATGTGGGAGGGACGTGGGTGTGGCTCTGAAAGGGCAATCTGAGGGAGCTTTGTGTGGTGAGTATGCCCAGTATATTTTCTGTACCTATGTCAGTACCCTGGTTATCATATTATGAGAAGTTCTGCAAGAAGTTACCATAGAGGGAACCTGGGTAAAGGATGCATAGGATCTTACTCTATTATTTCTTAAACTACTGCGTAGTGTATAATTATTTTAGAATAAAAACAATTTATTGAAAACAAAATTTTAAAGAGGAAACTTATTCTCTATTTTTAGCCCAAACTTATGTGAAAAATAAATGACATCCCAATATGTAATTGTTATCTTTTATTGAAAGTGCTTAAATAAAGGCCAAGTGATCAATTCTTAATGATAGGATAAAAAAGAAACAGTGAAATGAATAAAGTGTTACACGAGGGAAATTATAGCCTTTTCCAATTAGTTAGGCCTCTGTTAGCCATGGTGAGAAATTATGCGGAAAAAGTATTAGACTATACAGATGTCTTTGAATCGATGTGTTTAAGAATACAAGGAAATACAAGAAAGCTTGTATCTTAGTAGAGACTAACAGAATTCACCTGGCTTTGTGTTAGGGCTTTCTCTCTTTTTTCATTTTTAGTTTGATGACCATAGCTGTGGTGTAAGGGACCAAGTTTTGGTCCCCAGTCTTCTTGCATATTTTCCATATAGGTTAGTGCCAAATGCTACCATAGAGTTTTTTTTTTCATATAAGTCATTTGGATCATTATACAATTTGATTTCCCACAACCATATTAAACAATTGAAACCAAAACTAACCAATATTAAAATATTTTACCATTCAAGTTTCTTAAATTCTATGGCTATATCCTAAAACTGCATACATTTTTAGAAACAAAGAGATGAATAGAAACATCAATAGAAATCAAACTATACTGGATATGTATGTGTGTAAACTGAAGACCTGACAAACAAGGTCAAGGATACTTTCATGCATTTGTAATCCAGGGATACAAGTGGGGAATACTATAACACAGATATTCTCTAAGATTTATGACTATAGAGCTCACAAGTTCAGCAAAATAAATGGGAAAAGTATGAAGGACATTTCAGTGAAAGTAAATTTAATAGCAGGAGAGTAGAAACTTCAAGTGGGGCAAGGCTATGGTGAGAAAAATCATTGCCACTATTTCATCAATCTTGGTAGTGACAAAAATAATTTAGGAATCTTGTAACTTAAACTGTGATTTTATGGAACTTCACTAACTATGTTCATTTAAAGATTGTTTATATTTCTGTTAGAATGAATCCTAGAAACTTTAACTATGCATGTACTGTTGGTAGAAGCAATCCAGCATAGGCCTGGAGACAAGTTCTTGCTGACGAGTATACCAAGAATGCTGGGCCCTGAACACTTTTTACCCAGGTCATTTCTCAGAATTATGCTTTCACTAAGTAACCTTGAGGAATAAGGTAATGCCTCCCTCCAATACAAAAAGCAGACTTTCTGAACACTTACTGTAAAAACAATGAGTCTCTCATTCTCATTGTCTCCCAGGTTTGGTATACGATAGTACTCAGCAATAAAAAGACTCAACTATGATACATGCAGCCTACATCATGTGCACTATCCACCTGGGATCCTCTGCATCACTCCTAAGGGACCTGAACATCAGTGGGAACCAAAGCAGGTGTTATGCTTGTGCTTCTTGCTGTCCTATGAGTAATAAAGTCTTTGGTATCTGACCCAAGAGACTCATGTCTTCTGCCAGCCTCCAGGAAACTGCAACAAGATAGTTTATTATCTTGTAAATGAGATAAAATAAAATCCCAGACCCTGAGATACATTTTTCTGAGCTATAAAGAAACTATTTGATCTAATTTAAATGATAATACAGCAAATGTATCTCTTTGTTTGTGAATAAATTTAACTTAAACCTCTTTGAGAGGCTGTGAAGAAAAAGAAGACATTTAAACATTTAGGAATAACAAATTTTCTGTAATAGTTCTTTACTTAAATCATACAATGGAATTTACAGAGCATTAATATATTACAAAATAAACTTGTGTGTTCAATTTTAAATAACAATTTGATTTTAAAAATTTTATGCTTAAAATGATAATCATACAATGAAATGTGGGGAGGTACTATGAAGTATATTCAATATGCTGGACAGCTTAAAGATTTTAAAAATTCTTTTTCTCTGGAAATAAGAATTTTAAAGTTTTATTTTCTTTTATTTATACCATAATGCCTTGGTGTTATTGATAATTTCAGTAAATGGTTTAATGATGATGATATCTATAGGAAGAATTTATATAATCTTAAACATAAGTGCAATAGGGCAATAGCTATTTGCAAAGACTCTGAAGAATGACAAGTGTTTTATTTGTATCCTGTAATGACTTAAAGAATATTCATTCAATTGGGAACCAGTAAAATAAACCCTTTTGATCCTACCAACATATTCCAAATCAATTTATTGTATCTCATCTCCCAAAACTTTCACCCAGCTACTATTATCTCTCTTCTAGACTATTTTAATTGCTCCCTATTTGCTCTACTTCTGTCCTCTTTTTCCCTGCAAGTTAATTTCTATACAGTGGCCAGAGCTTCACTTTCCTGCTTAAAAGCACCAAAATGATTTCCTATCAGATTTCAGATTGAATTCCAAAAATTTGCTGTGTTCTTTCCTTTCTCCCTCTTTACTTCACTATGCTCCAGACATACTGTCCTACTTTTGAGCTCTGACTCAGACAAAAGCTCATGCTTTTGGAATTCTTTACCCTGGTTTTTAGATGGCCAGCTCCTTGTGATTCCTGTCTCTTAGAATGTCCATTTCACAGAGCAGACTTCCCGAGTAACTGGTTGCAACGGTCCTCACTCCCTCTTATTACTTGTCACCCTACCTTATTCTCCACACAGAACTTCTTACTTTATTTTCATATGTATATATAAATATAGTTCACTTCTCACATATGATCCTTGGAATTAGATTCATGTCTCTCTTGTTTATCACTCAATCCAAAGCTTTTAGAAGTGTCAGTCACATAGTAAATCCTTCATAAATAGTGAATGAAGGAATGAAAAATTAATGCCTATGGGTGTTAGCTCTGATATTAGAGAGATAAGTGTTAAATCCCCAGCTGACTGTTTTTTCAAGCTGTATGATATTGGGCTAATTGCTCAGCCTCACTAATCCTCAGTTTTGCCACTGCAAAAGTGGAGGGAATAACAGTTATTACCTTGCAAGGCTGTATGAAATAAAAATCCAGTAAATACAAACTGCTGAACCCACTGCCTCAAAAAGGAAAGTCTCTCAACAAATCACTGCAGCAGTTTGACTACTACAGCCATGCCCAGATAGCTTCTTTTTTAATATGTATGGCCCTTTGGAGTGTCTGAGCCAGCTTCAAACATGAAAAGGAACTTCTGGCTGGTTGAATCTTAGGAATTATTTGGGAAATGGTGTTATCCACACTGTGGGATACAGGCAAAAATCCTACTTTAAATCTGAATCAGAGAGAAATTTTCAAAAACTGAAAATATTAATATTTTTCCTTCTGATCTGTTTCTGTCACTATGGCAGTGAAAGTAACTAATCATATTGGGAGAAGTTTCTGATCCTAAATTGTCCAGAGACTTTGCTTTGTCCTGAGATATTCAAAGATTCCTATTTCCACAAAGTATTTTGCTTTGCAAACAATAATACTTAAAATTATCGGTGGGACTACTTGAGGTCTGAGAATTTGTTAGGACATTCTGAAACTATTTGAGGAGCGATATCAAAAGAAGATTCAAAAAGTTTGCTTAGATATTACACTTTCCTCTAATATGAAGTATTTCATGACTCAATATTATTCAATAGCATCTATTATTAAAATTATTATGTGAAATGGTAACATTGAAAATAAGGTATTTGTGAGAGAGTAGAAACACAGATAATGGAAGGAGTACTTTTAGAAGGCAGGAGTGATTTAGAGATGAATTTGAAATAATGTTGATAGCTGCATCTATTGCTCAAGTGAACAAAAAGGAAATAAAAACTCAGTCTTTAATGTCAAAGTAGAGCTAATTAAATTAACTCAGCCACTAAACCCCCCTATTTCAGTTAGGAGTCAATAAATTCCCACTAGTGTTTAAGCTAATTTGAAATGGTTTTCTGTGTTTTACAACTTAAAACATCCAAACTACCGCACTGAGGTAGGAGCTTGTCTTGTAGAGAAGGAAGAGGTGGCAGCACACATTGAGGAAAGGAGTTATAAGAGGCTCTGGATTGTCTTGGGAATGCTGATAAATCTGGGTCCACTGGGGAAGAGGTGAGGGAGATGGAGGAGGGGAGAATGAAGTCTGAGAGGTGGTCTGGTCAAAATTACTGATTAAAACTATCTAATCACTCATTTATAGGAACATCTCAGAAATTATTTTTGTCAGGACAGATGAGTTCAGAACACAAAACAACAAGTAGATAAAGTATATAACAAAATGTATTGAACAGTTTGCACTGTCATCTACTGCTTAACAATGGCATATGTTCTGAGAAATGTGTCATTAGGTCCTTTTTCATTGTGTGACTATCACACGAATAGATGGGGTAGTCTACTACGCACACACTAGCCTATCGCGCCTACGTTGCAAACCTATGCAGCATTTCACTGTATTGAACACTCTTAAAAAACTGTAACATGATGATAGGTATTTGTATATCTAAACATATCTAAATATAGAGGTGGTACAGTAAAAATAATGATATAAAAGATAAAAAATGGTACACCTGCATGTACCATTGCCATAAACAGAGCTGGCAGGATTGGAAGTTGCTCTGGGTGAGTCAGTAAGTGAGCGGTGCGTGCATGTGGAGGCCCAGGGCGTTGCTGTACAGGACTGCAGACTTGATACACACTGTGTACTTAGGCTACACTAAATGGTATTTTTTTCTTTAATAATAATTAACCTTAGCTTATAATAACATGTTTACTTTATAAACTTTTAATTCTTTAACTTTTTCACTCTTTTGTAATAACATAGCTTAAAACACAAACACATTGTACAGCTCTACCAAAATATTTATATCTTGATTCAGTGAAATTATTTCTATTTTTAATTTTTAAAAAAACTGGTAAAACGTTTTTGTTAAAAACTAGGATACAAAAACATACATTAGCTTAGGCCTACACAGGGTCAGGATTATCAGTATCACTGTGTCGCATCTCCACTTCTTGTTCCACAGGAAGGCCTTCAAGGGCTGTCCTCTCCTAGGACAACAAGGCCTCCATCTGGAATACCTCGGAAAGGACCTGCCTGAGGCTCATCTTGAGGCCGTGTCACTCTTTCCAGAAATATTTCATGGTGGTTTGCTTGCTTTTTGGTTTTTGTTTTTTGTTTTTTGCTTTTATCATAGATTTGTTGTAAGCAGATACTGTACCGTGAACGTTCCTTCTATTAATGAAAATCTCAGTATTTAGGTCCATGGTGTTAAGCTTTTTAAGGAGCTTGTTGAGGTTTGTAAAAACTTCTGTTAAACCCTTCCCTGTGAACTTCCTTGGAGTTCTTTTTTTTTTTTTTTTCCTTCTATGGTTTTCTTCTGTTCTGGCTTCTTCTTCAGCTATGTTTCTGTTCTAGTTCTAACAACTCGTCATTAGTCAGTTCGTCAGAAACCCCTCTAGGAGCTCCTCAGTGTCATCCTTGTCCACACCCAGGTTACAATTGTTTGCTATGTCAATCATTGCCATGTTGATTTTTGCAACCTCCTCATCCTTGGGAAATCCTTTGAAGTCATAGGCAAACCTCTTGAGTGTCTTCTTCCAGATGCTATTCATACATCCCTTGGTGACATCACCCCAAGCCCAAGCAAGGTTCTTAATGCAGCCAAATATGTTGTAATCCTTCCAGAATTGAATTAGTGTCATCTCAGTTGCAGCTATAACCTGGGCAAAGGTCCTCTTTAGGTAGTAGGCCTTAAACGCTGATGTAATATCTTGATCCATTGGTTGGATCAAAGAGGTGGTATTTGGAGGAAGAAACACCACTTTGATATTGGGTTGAAGATCACCAGTAAAAGGAGGATATTAGAGAGCATTATCAATGACAAGCAAAGTCTTGAAAGACAATGTTTTGTTTTGTTTTTTTTCTGAACCGTATGCCTCCATTTCCCTGGCATAGTATTAATATTTAAGGAAGCCACATTAGAAGAGGAGCCAGGTCATGACTTTTTGTTGCTCCTGTAGTACCCTGGCAGTGTGGGCTTACTGATAGGCTTGTAGATCCTGGGCTTCTTACTGTGTCAGATCTCAGAGGGTTTGAATGTGTAGTCTGCAACATGGCCCCCAAGCAAGACTGTTACCCTGTCTTTAAAAGTCTTGAAATCTGGTATTGACCTGGCCTTCTTAAGGATGAAAGTCCTTTAAGGCATTCCATACAGAATGGAGGGTTTTCATTCATACTGAGTATTTTCTTTGACAAATAATTTCCTTCCACAATCAGCTTACCTAGGGTCTCCAACAATTAATTCTTCAGCTGCCTTCACATCAGCACTCACAGACTCACCACTCACATTTACATTATGTAGTGAATAAAGATTCTTGAATTGTTTAAACCACCTAACGCGAACAGTAAATTCAACATTGTAGTTTGGCGCAACTTTTTATTTTGACATCACAAAGTTTTGCTCTGGGCTCTGATCACCATGGTGCTGAAAGGGATATGCTTCTGTGTCAGGTCTTCAATCCAAGCCATTAAAAGTTTGTCCATGTCTGATACAGACCTTTCTAAAATTTTTGTTAGTCTCATTGCTTTCCATGAAGCAGATCCTTTAATAGTTTCTGTCACTTCATTCTTGTTCTTCAAGATTACAGGGTGGAATGGGACACGCCTGACCGGAGAGCAATAACCAACACTGATTTTCCACCTTTGTAGTTCTTAATCAGTTTTCGTTTTGTTTCCAGGTCAGTCACTCAGTGTCACCTCTTACTGGCAAATTAGCAGTGGATTTTGTACAGTCAGGGGCCATGATGACCAAAACAACATGGGATTAAATCAAGCACAAGGGAAATAAGGCAGTCAAGAGATGTGGTAAACAATGAGCTGAGGCTGCTGCCAGTGCAACACAGCAAACAAACTCTTTTACAGAAACATTTTTTATAAGTAAAAAGAGTACACTCTAAAATAACAACAAAAGTATAGTATACTTTTTACAAGTATAAACCAGTACCGTAGTTGTTTATTATTATCATCAAGCATTAGGTACTCTACGTAATTCTGTCTTACACTTTTATGTGACTGGCAGTGAGGTAGGTGGTTTTACACCGGTGTCACTACAAACGGGTGAGTAATGCCTTGTGCTGCCATGCTAAGATGGCTGTGACACTACTAAATGACAGGAATTTTTCAGCTCCATTAGAATCTTAGGAGACTACCGTTGTATATGCGGCCTGTTGTTGACCAAACATCGCTATGCATTGCATAGCTGTGATAAAACGACCACTACGTTATGTCATCTTCATTATTGATTCCCTACAAAATTATAATTGCTTAATCTCTCAAACACTTAATACACTCAATGTCTCTCTCCCCTAGATTTATAATTTTATAATAAAACACTGCTTTAATTTTCTTATACTCTTAAATCTCTTCCAATGACTCCTTAATTCTTATTAAATAAATTTTAACTGATACCAATTTTTTCTGGGCTCAATATCCACATCTATGTTTCCACTCATATTCTAGAGCATATGTTCAAAATGTTCTCTTTGACATTATTATTATTTTCTTCCTGGAATATACATCTCTGATCCCTTCACTCACTTCTGCCTATGGAAGTTATAGCCACCGTTAGGTCCTGTTTCAAATGCCACACACTTTATTTCCTCACTGCTCTTCTTCAACTGGATTCCGTATTTTCCTCCTTTATTCTGTCTTAGTTCTATTGCTATCTTTTCAATAGTGTTTAATTTTGCTTTGTATATTCACTTGTCTTATTTCTTCTCCAAAAGTATGAGCTAATTCCTGACAAAGTCCATGCCTTACTCATTCTGAGGAATATATTGGATTATTTATTATTAATACTCAATACATTTGTTGACTGACTGACTAAATAAATCCTTTCTAGATATTTAAAATTTTGGCACAATAGTTTATGACCTGCTTTTAGAATCGCATCCTAACTGGAAAGTACTCATGAAGTGAGGGGATTGACATCCTGCCACACGAGCTGATGCTCCACATCCTCTTCAGCATATTGTTTGCAGGTACAAGGTGATGTACACATTCTTCTTGAGTGTATGGAGCCAAGCTGGCCTGAAAGAATATGTAATCCAACATAACATCCAAGCAGGAGAGAAGGAGCAAGATTAATGAGTTCGTGCAATATGCATGATCTAGTGTGAAAATGTACAGATTTCTTAATAAAAAGAACCATCACATCAATATCAGGAAGTAGCCAAAATGTACCTTAATTAAATTCAACTATTATGCTTGATTGTATACAAATACAATGGGAATTAAAATGAACATTAATTCAATACAGTCAGCAAACCCCTATATTTTCCCAACTCATTCCTGATAAAAGGGATAAAAAAAATAAATATGGAATTTCTCTTTTCTTTGAAAACCTCATGGCCATTTGGGATAATACATGTAAACCCAGGTAATTTCAAGTGTGAAAATTTAATACACCATTATCCCAATATATTTAATTAAATAAAAACATATGTATGTATGCATCCAGGTGTCCTATGAAAACCACTGCAGTTGATCTTGAGAAGTGACAGGTGAATAGTGATTGAATCTGAGAACTATGTCCATTTCTTAAGTGTTCATTTTGGATAAAAGTTAAGATTACCATATGTCAAATGGGACATGAATCACTTTTTAAAAATTGCATGAGGCATAAATATGCTTATAAGGGTAGTATGTACTTTCAACTATTCACTTTCTTAATTCAAAAATTAGCATTTTAAGAATTTCAAGAAAATGACAGAGTAGAAATCCAGAGAAAGTATAAAAAATACTAACGCTATGTAAAAACTCGAAAAACTATAAAAAGTCCTAATGGATATTACAAAATATATTAGGCTATGAAAACCAAGTAAAATTCTCTGAAAACCTATGACAGACAAAAATAAAGTAGAAAACAAAGGAGAAGAGCAAGACACTGTGGATACATATTCATCAAAAATGGCAAGCCAAGTCCAAGACTCTAATATAGAAAAATTGAAATCAGGACAACAAAGGATTTGAATCTGTTTCTCATACTGAGAGCATGTCTCGTTCCATCTGGTCAAATATATTTTTTATATTCAACAGATGATGTTTTCCTATAATTAGTTTTTCCATTAACCATTAACAAGTCAAACAAATATAACTGTTACAAATGTATCATGTTGATTAGATATAATGTACATTGTTTAAAGAGTTTAAATAGTAAATATTTGATCACAAGACCATTAATTGTTTCTTAAAATACATGAATGAGTAAGTGCAGTAAAATGTCATATTACTTTCAGGACAAATAGAAATAGAGTTCTTTAATGCAGCAAAATAGACACATAATTCATTAGGTAGATCATTAATTTGGAATTACCATATACATAATTCATCAGAGATAAATTTATTTATAGATGTTTAATAGACCCTGCAATAAGTGTGCATAGAATATAGTAAATTGAGCAACGTTTCTAAAATTAGTTATGTGTTTTTAGAGCTGCATGGAGTGAAAAAAGTTGGCTTTGATTTCTGTGCCATTATGTTAGAGAAGATGGAAATCTGGAGTATAAAATCTAATCTCTTTTTCCAGCTGAAATGAGTAAAAATTGTCCTTTCATTCTGTTTAAAATTAAATGGACAATGACTTTAATTTTGGTTCACTGCTTCATAATAAGGGACTCAAAGTGACTTACTACTTATAGCTCCTCTCGGACATATAAACCTGTCTAATTTTATGATTCATACTATTTGTAGTAGCTATTTAGGTTCATCAACGTGAGGTAGGTTTATTCTATATCCTAATAACTCTAAATTCAAAACGTAAGTTTTTTTCTCACTAAGGCTGTGGGTTCAAAATGAGTCACCAAGTAGGTTCTGCTAATTTATCACTCAGACACTCCATTTTAAGAGGTGCTTCCAAAGTCACCTCAGCAATAGAAAGACAGGTGGTAGATCTTGTCTTACCTCTAAGGTTACTGTCCACAGCTGACACTTCTGCTTATATTTCACTGGGGGAAAAGAGTAACATGGCCATACCTAACTTCAAAGGGCCAGGGAAGAGCAATGCCACCAAATATGAAAATGAGTTTATTTTTTCCAACTTTGTTGAGAGGTAGTTGACATGTAACATTGTTTAAGTGTGTAACATGATACACATATAATGCAAAACCATGACCACCATAGTGTTAGTTAACATCTGCATCATGTCACATAATTACCAGTTCTTCCCCATGGTGAGAACATTTAAAAATTATTCTCTTAGCAACTTTTAAGTATATAATGCAGTATTATTAACTATAATCACTATGATGCACATCAGATACCCAGAACTTATTCATCTTATAACTGAAAGCTTTACACTTTGACTAGCATCTCCCTTTTTCCTCCATCACCATCCCCTAGTTACCATCATTCTAGTCTCTGTTTCTATGAATTCTGCTTTTTTAGATCCCAGATATATGATATATATGCATGCCATGTCATTTTTATCCACTCATCTCTTAATGGACACTTAGATTTTTTTCTATATTTTGGCTATTTTGAGTAATACTGCAGTGAACATGGGAGTGCAGATATCTCTTTGATATCTTGTTTTCATTTCCTTTGGATCTATAACTACAGTGGGATTGCTAGTTAATATGGTGATATTTTTAATTTTTTGAGGAAAGTTCATACTGTTTTTTTATAGTGGCTGTGCCAATTTACATTCCCACCAACAGTGCAAAGCAGTTTACTTTTCTCCACATCCTCACTATCACTTGTTATTTCATGTCTTTTTCATGATAGCCCTTCTAACAGGTGTGAAGTTGTATCTCATTGTAATTTTGATTTGCATTTCCCTGATGATTGGTGAATTTGAGTACATTTTCACGTACCTGTTGGCCATTTGTATCTTTTTTTTTTTCGGAAAAATATCTATTCAGTTCCTCTGTCCATTTAACAATTGGATTATTTGGGGGTTTTTTGCTATTAAGTTGTATGAGTTTTTATAAATATTTATATATATGATATTAACTGCTTATATAGACAATTTGTAGATATCTTTTCCCATTGCATAGGTTGCCTTTTTATTTTGTTAAGTGTTTCCTTTGCTGCAGAAGCTTTTTAGGTTAATGTAATCCCACTTGTTTATCTTTACTTTTGGTGTTAAATACAATAAATCATTGTCAAAACTGATGTCCAGAAGCTTACCCCCTATGCTTTCTTCTGGTAGTTGGGTTAATTTTAACATGCATTATTTTTTTTTTGTCTGCTAAGAGCTCATTATTATAACAACTCATTTTGTTCTTTTGTTTTTTAATAACTGAAATTGCTGTGACATCATCTAGTTGCTTGTTAAAATGCAGAAAGAGAGCAGGGTGATCACAGGAAGACCATATGTACAAGATATGCTTCAGAAAGTATTACACAGCAGAATACGATCGTAAAAGGTAGTTCTGAAATTAACGAATAAATCAGATGAAGTGCCTGGAAAAGCCAGCAAACAATCAAATATGAGCCAGAGATTTACACTTAGGAGAGGTTTCAATTTAGCACAAGAAGAGTTGACACATGGTAATGAGAATAAACAAACAAGGCAAAGGTACCATCCATCTGGTTGTTAGAAGGAGGAATGCAAACAGGGTCTACGACCAGGATGAGCAGAGAAAATAAAACAACAAAACCATTTGACAGGAAAGACAGACATTGAAACAGGCAGTGGTGTAATTACCTGGTTAAGCACATCCCACATAAAATTTACAAAATAAAATCTAGGAAGCCCAGCTAAATTTAAATTTTGGACAAACAATGAATGATTTGTTAAATATGTAGGTAGATAGATATAATGGATAGATTGATAGATGTCTCAAATATTGCGTGGGACATACTTATACTAAAAACATACCTGTTATATGAAATTCAAATTTAATTGAGCACCTTATATTTTCATTTGCTAAATCTGACACATGAAATTACAATAAACTTCACAGCCCATAAAAGGACAAATTCAGCACTGAGTGTTTATAGATAAATTATTTTTAAGTGGATGCTCAGAATTTTTTTTTTTTCAGTGAGTCCTCAGAATCTGGAATTTTTATCCTCAACCTTTTTAGAGCTTACATCATTGGAAATCTTTCTGAGGGGCTACATATAAGTTCTTCAAATATCTAAGCATGTGCCCTTGAGGACAACATTGGTTCAGATTTCAGTCCTTGGTGAGAATGAGAGACTTATTCTGGTGAAGTTGGAGGTGAATGTGTAAATTTATCTAATGCAGCAACATTTTATTAATATTAAATTACAACATTTGAATTTGATATCTAACATAGTTGAAAACAATCTTTTATAGACTGAGTTAAAGTATCTATTATACTACAGATTAGACTATGCAGTGTACTTTTAAATTATTTTTGTTTCTTGTTTTCTTATGTTATATAAAAAAACTGAACATTAGAAGTGGCTTATTGTTGTTTTGTTAGTTTTTTTTAACAAAAGGCACATCTGTTAAATTTCTCAATAACAGTGTGCATCCATCAAATCATGGCATTCAGTGAACAAAAGAAAACCCCAATAAAAACATAACGACACAACCCTGTAACATTTTAGGAGTCATGGAAACATCAAAATTTTTTCTCATTTTTTTTTCTTGTAAAAGAAGCCTTTATTTTTAACATTTTTAATACTTTAATTTTTAAAGCCATAATTTCTCATAAAACATGTTTTGTTATATTGGCTACATCTTTATATTGTAAAGCTTAACGCATTTTAAATTAAAAATTGTATTTTGAAAATTTTAATTTTAAATTTGAATTACCTAAATATAATCATTTGCTCTTAACTCTACTTTTACATTATTCAAAAATAGAAAATTTCCTTTAATACTGAGTGTTTTTTAAAAAGTCAGTTTTTTTCTTCTTTGTTCAGAGTGTTTTTCTTTGAACTGCATTTATAATTAGTACAGTTTTATATAATGATAAGAAAATATGTAGATATTTTCAGTTAATGACTAATAACTCTTGATTGAAAATTTTAATGTCAAATTAAAATATATCAAAAATGTAATATTCCGAAGAGTACATCCCTGGTGAACTTTCAATATCATATTTATAGATCGTTGAAACTCTGTGAAAGGAAGTTTTCTTTATATCAACATACTATATATGTGGTATATTATCACTTATGTATTTTATTTATGTATAAATTTTCAAATATACTTTAATGACCCTTTATTCATATAAGGTAAAGGTTTGTGGCACTATTTAAATGCATATTTAAATAAGTAACTGTTATTTTATCACAAAATCTGGAATGTAAGTCACATAAATCATTGTTGAAACGTTTGATAAAATGCAAGAGACCTGAACACTCATTTTTAACAGTTTTTGTAGGGAGGGCCAGCAGTATCTGAAATAATTCTCTCCTGTGCTATCAATCAGGAACCAACCTTTTAAATCTAGAGACTGCAAAAATATGTGAGTACATGACCTAGAGACAACACTAAAAGCCTATTTACTTTCTCCATCTTTAAAGAAACAAGTTTAGACAAATGATTAAATGTCTCATCCATCTTTAAGAAGTCACTGAAAGCACTTGCAAGACCATGCTTCTTCAGGCACGAAAGCCCATTTAAATTCCACATGTTGCACTTCTGTAGAGAATGGTAACGTTATGGCAGAAGAGAGATGTAAATTGCATGTAAAATGAAGGGGTTTTTTTCCAACTAATTTTGAAGGAGACAATAAGAAAAAAACAGAATTTGACTTTTCCATTATTCTGTTAAGTACCATTTTACTGCCTAGAATAATAATTGGATTAGAAGAAAGAAAATACAAGGAGGGTAAAATAAGTAACAGAACTGGAGGAGCTGAGAACATTAGACATTAGTACACTAGGGACTCCCCCAGTTTCTGTTATGTTGCTGACTAGTTTTCCTACCCTCTTTCCTCCTTTGCCTGGATATCTCCTTGTGCTTTAGGAGGCAGTGTTGATATTACTTCCTCCAGAAACTTCCATACAACTTCTAAGACTTGAGTAAAGTCTGTAATTATGAAACCCGTAATCCTTGCTTTTAAATACTCTGTTACATATGGTTCATTACTATTAATCCCACCAAATTATATTAATTGCCTGTCTACAAAGGCCAGTATTCTCTCATTGGAATTTCCTAAATAAGCAGTGCTTATTTTATTGCAGATACCTAACAATGAATAAATAAATGATTATAAGTCAGTCTAGAAAAAGTTCAGTTGACTATCTGGACTGTCAAAAATGGTTTAATAAAAGTGGTTGGAACTGAAAAATAGTAAAATGGTTCTTAAAAAGAGGTAACATTAAGAAGTAATAAAATTTTAGAGACCATTATGAATTCTAGTTCACAGTGGCTGGTTGTGAATTTCTTACGTGTTAGCTTCTGTGTATATTAGGTCAATGGTAACCTTACTAGACATCATGATATTTAAGCTTAATCCTGTGTAATATTGGACAAATCTGACAAGTCTGGAAAACAGTTTTGGCTTTTCATTATTATACCCTTTTGACTCATTCATCATTTCCAGGTTTCTCTTATTCACCAAAGTTACGTGATTATGAAAAAAGTACTTTGACTGACAGGGTGGTGAACTAAGTACAATTTAAAAGTATTGCTGTGAAAAATGTACAGTTATGTAAATAGAAAGTGTACTGGTTAGGATAAGACTGCTATAATAAAAAGATCCAATATAATATAGCATAAAGAATAAACTGTATTTGTCTTTCAACAGGCCTGAGGTGGGTGGTATGAGTATGTGGGTACAGTTCTCTTTCACTCATTCATTCAGATGTTAGGATTCTTTGGAAGAGTCTGGACTACCTAGGGCAGTGTTGTCCATCTGTGTATTCGAGGCTGAGTTGCCGCTATGTGTATTTGCATTCCAGCTGAGGAGAGGAGGAACCAATAAGGAGTGGTACGTGCTGCTGACTCGCAATTCTACTGTGCTGAACTCCCCAGCTATGAGTTTGGGGAGAAAGGGAGAACAGATGTTGGAGGATGACTACAAGTTTCTGCCGTGAAAAGGGAAAATATATTAGATTTTTTTAGTAATAAAAAGAGTAATGACCAAGTAAATTCAGGATTCCCTTGACCTTTATCATCACTATGCCTTTTTTGACCTATTCATCATTCTGTTACATATTTCACGGTTAAGTACATTACAACATACTTTTATAACAATTAAAATGATTTTGAAAAACATTAATGAAATAGAAATATGATATAGGTTGTTAATTTTAGAAAAGTTCATAAACTTTAAAACTGGAAAGTTAGGCCCTAAATTAATAGTGATTCACTTTGGTGTTGAGATAATGGATGATTTTAGTTTATTTTTTAAGTGTCAGTATTTTCTAAATTATCTATCATAGACATGGACTTGCGATATAATTTGAAAATACTTATCTATATGGAGAAAAGATATATATAGATTCTATAAATACCACAAGAAAAATTAAATTTAGATATATTCAGTGACAGCTACCATTTTTGTGTACAAGTAGTAAATTTTGTGGTCAAAAGTATCCAGACATGCTTACGGCACCTTAAAAGAATTTGCAAAAACTTTGGTAAAAGTCATAGATGTGAGTTATGGAGCTACTTCTCTGCTGTCAGCTGTGCTATTTATTATTAAAGCAGATGCATACTATAACATTTCCATAGTCTTATCACAAAACCCGTAATATCTCATAAGTGCCTCATTCTCCAAAAACATTGAAGCACAATGTCTGAAATAAGTGTGACATTTAAAATATAATCCTTTATTTATTGTCTAAATGGCTTAGTTGGACAAATATTATAGTCATCCATCATTTATTTGTCTGGAATTTGAATTCCTGATTGTTTGTGATCACTACCAAGTTAAATAAGGGAACAGACATTTTATGGTTGCATATTTTAAGTAGTCTTCATATGATTGTTATAAATAGCCTTTTAAATTATCCTGGTCTAGTTATTTTTTTCCTATACCAAAATTAAAAGAGCTTAACAGAAGTGATTTGGCATGAGTGCTAATATTCTGCTTTTTTATATTGTCAAGTTGTGATCCTACATCCATAAACATTAGGTAGAACAATTCATTTCAGGCAATTTATAACGTAAGTAAAGTAAGCCCCATTTTTTTGCTGGCCTCTTTTCCCCACAGTAGAGGAAACAACTTTCACTAGCTTATGGATACAATCAAAAAGTTCATTCCCACACTATTTCTTGTCAATGTGGTCCCTAGAATGTCTATCTAGTGTGTCAAGTGCTCTGGCAATCCCTAAGCAACAACATAACTGCTAGGTTTTCTTGTCACACTTCCATAAATTGAGAAGAAAATAATGCACCTTTAGAGGGTTTATTTCTCATCAGCATAACAGCCATCCTGAACTTTGTACTGGTTCTGTCGTCCCCCCAAGTCATGTGGAGTTGAAATGGAAGCGGGCACGGGTGCATGCTGAGCACACATTTGCTCCATGTCATAGCTGAGGAACAAAGCTTAGAAAACCCTTAGTCTTATAATGGGCTATCAAACCTGGCTAATTTTTATCCCTGTAAAAAACATTTATATTATTCCGGTTGGGAAATAAATCTGCTTTCTGACCCGAAGTGAGATGCTACCTCTATCTCTCAAGGCTGTTTGCTGTCAAAACATCCTCAAAGATAAAGCGCAAGACAGTTAGAGAAGCTACAGCTATCTCTCAGCATTGTGAGTGCAGTTGTAGATTTAGCCAGGGGTCATCCTCTGCAAGGATTGCCCACTGCCTGGAAATCTGAACCACTTTATATTTGGTAGGTGAATGACTATAGCCGAGGAGATGGGGTGCACCAGCTATCCTTCCCTTTGAACATCTGTCCCATTAGTCTATGCCAAACTAAAATCCAAGCCTGTGCAAGGATACACTAGGAAAACACACTACATGAACTTAAGATAGCTATTTTGCAGTGCCTTATGTCTCAGACTTTGGCGAGCTGAATAACTGAATACTTACTTCACCATCATACAAAAGTCACTGATAGCTTTTCAACCATGGTGACATGAATGATATTGGAATCCTACCATATTTTACTCATACATTATTGTTGTGTGTTTAGAAAGCAGTCATGGACCAGCATATGTCTCTGGGTTGCTGGGTATAGAAGAGAGACAGTAGGCCTATTCTTCATCCATGGGAAAACTACATGATGTACAAGAAATTTTGGATCCTCCTCATGATGTACTTATACAAGATGCTCAAAATTTAAGAAAATTTTATTTTTATACTTTGCAGATAGAAATACCAATATAGATGTTCTAAATAATACAACAATGCCAATACAGACACTAACAACCACAATTGCTTTAAAGAATATAGTTCATTTACTGAAACCTGGTGAAGTGTAACCGAAATGGCAATTTTGAGAGTGCAGGTATTTCTCTCATGACACCTTTATTCTGTTTCTGAAAATTGGTATTCCTGTGAGGAAACTTGAAATGCAATTGAAAATTCAGAGACCTACATAGTCACAGTATTTTTGATCTGAGGTTTAAGAACACAATTTCAAGTGATTGTATAAAACAGCAAGTGTGTGCAATTGTGCAAAATGCAAAATAATGAGGGCAAGACATCTTCTGAAAATACTCAGAAAGCATCTTTATAAAGTGCACAAAAGCTAGTGTGCGAGATTACCTCAGTGAAATTGCAACATCACTATTGATTACATCTTAAAGTTCAAGATTTAAAGGGGCGATCCCTGTATTTTCATCTTTAGCTTAGTCAGGTGCATTAGAGTGGAAAGAAAGCATAAGAACTTGATGGCAACATCATAATCAAGGAACCCATAGAGGCTGTGCTGGCTGACATTTATCTTGTGCTTCCATTAACTTCAGTTGAAAGTGGGCATTTATTGTGAGAATTCAGTATAGCTACTGTAGACGAAATTAGCAAATGAGAACGCTGGAATATTTTTCTTTTTGACTTTACTACCAAATTTCCAAAATGTCACCACAGCACTTTAAAAACAATTAAGTTGTATTACTGCTTCACAGTGTCCTGATACCTTTTCAATTTATTCCATTATCTCAAATGTTCATTCTATGATGGTGACATTTTGCTTCAGTCTTGGCTTTTACTGAATAGAAATTTAACCCTTGTCCATCCAACATTTGACCAATGTGGTTTCATTGCAATTGTAAACATTTCTCTGCTGAAGGTTGAGAGCAATTTTAGAAGGAAATTACAATGTAGGAAGTTAAAAGATGAGGGTTTTGGCTCCCATGGTCTTTCTTCAGTCTGGGAGACAGAGTCCTCAGGAGAATTTTCTCTCATCCTAATCTGACTTTTGGTCTTTGGGTCAATTGTACCCTTTCTTCAAGAACCTCATTATGAAACTCCAATCACTTCTCCATAATGAGAAATCTGCTTCCTGGTAGTCCTTGTAGGATCTGTGCAATGGCCCAAGTTTGGACTATACACTCTCAAGAAATGTCCCTCACTCCTGGAGGAGAAGTGGAAATATGAGAAAAATGGACTCCAATCCCCATCTATGAGCCAGAAAAATGCATTTCCTTTAATTCAAGTATTCCTTTCAATACTCCCAGTAGTGGGATCTGTGGGCCTACTAGTCCTTTACTATTGTATTAAAATAATAACCTATTTAACTAAATAACTTTTTTTGCAAGGACAAACATCACTTTTTAGGACAAAGTGAAATGTTAACTTATAGTGACCAAAATTCCTCCCTTAATAATGTACCTTCTCTGTCTTGAACACCATTGTGTCCTCACTGAAAGTTTATTTCCTATTCTTCTCATAGCCCAGAAGAATAATAAAGTAGGTAGATAAGGCTTTAATATCACTTTTATTGGTGCCTAAGTACACATACTCTATTTTGTTCTTTCATGTCAGAGCCATTCTTTGAAAGAAAGGAAAGGGACTGTATATCAAATACAGTGAATATCTAAGTACTCGGCCATTGATCTGCAGATATGTAGTTAAACAATTGCACAGTCATTATTAGATCTCAGAGTATACAGTCATGGAGTAAAAAAATGGTTGGGAAAGAGCAAGAAAGAAAAATCATATGCCTCTTGGTATTCAGGGTAACTATCCTATCATGTTTTCTAAAATTAAAATGACTGGCTTGTAGGTTTCCTCAGGGAAGGCTGTACCTAGGTAATTCCCTTTCAAAACTGGGATACGACACTGGGGATAGCTGACTAAAGCAGAATTCTGTGAACTGTGAGTACCCAATGAGTCCCAGAATAATCAAATGAATAGCAAAGGTGCCTAATGAAGGAAAAGAACTGCAGAAGGTGAGGTTCCAAATGCAGCTCTCAGTCAGTTGGAGGGAACAGGAAACTGGGCAGAGCTGGAAGATGTTCTGTGGAGACTTAGGAAGCTCAGTTTTCTCAGTTCTCTCACACAGTCTACACAAATAATCCCAGCTACAGAAAATAAACATTAGGGTATCTGTGTGTAGACCTGGTTGTCTCTAGATCGATCCTTTCTTTTCTTCTCTTCTCTTCTCTTCTCTTCTCTTCTCTTCTCTTCTCTTCTCTTCTCTTCCCTTCCCTTCCCTTCCCTTCTCTTCTCTTCTCTTCTCTCTCTCTCTCTCTCTCTCTCTCTCTCTCTCTCTCTTTCTTTCTTTCTTTCTTTCATCCATTAACTCATGCTCAACAGATAATCATTTTTACTATCTGAGATTATGGTAGGTAACTAAAAACATAAATTCTAGCCATTACCACACTTATATTCTACTAGGATATAAGAGAAAAACTAAGCAAAATGTATAGTACAAATTATAAATGCTGTGGAGAAAATTAAAGCAGAGTAGAGGAAAAGGAGAGCCAGGTGGGGCAAGTGCATTGTAATTGCAAATAGAATGATATTTGTGAAGAAACTTGAAAGGGGTAAGGGAACAGGGTATGATGGTGCCCTAGATAAATAAGTTTTAGGCAGAGGAAACAGCATGTTATAGAGTTCACTCCAAAAAAAATGTCATGTTTTAAAACCCTAATCCTTAATGTGATGGTATTTGGAGGTGGGGCTTTTGGAAGGTAATTAGGTTTAGATGAGGTCATGAGAGTAGTGCTGCGTAATGCAATTAGTGACCTTACAAGAACAGAAAGAATAAGAGACCAGAGACCTTCTTATCTCTGCCACAAGAGGATACAGCAAGAAGGTGACTTATCTGCAAGCCAGGAAGAGGGCTCTCACCAGAAACCAAATCTGCCTCCAAAACTGTGAGAAATAAATATTTGTTCTTTAAACCACCTTGTCTGTGGTTTTCTGTTATAGCAGCTTGAACTGACTAAGACATATGAAAACCCCAAGAATGTCGTAGGCAAGCAAGGTTTACACGTATTAAATCAATAATAACAAGGCGACGTAACTGGAAAAGAATAGGAAGTTGGGGCGATTAGAAGGAAATGAAGTTAGAGAAACAATGGGGCATATAGGAATATTGTGTAGCTAGGTAGGCCACAGTATGGATTCTGTCCTTTAAGCTACTGTAAGGTTTATGGTAGAGTATTAATCTTATTCATGTTTTATTGTTATAAAAAGCCCCTCTTTAGCTCATTACTATGAGCTGTGTTTTATCTGACATAGCCACTCCAGCCTTCTTGTCTTTAACGCTTGTTTGTGTGCTTTTTTTCATCCTTTTACTTGAAACGTTTTTAAGTATATAAAGTCTATTATAGGCAGCAGGTAGTTGAGTGTTGCTTTCTCAACCATTCTGAATACCTCTGACTTTTAATATGTGTATTTAGACTATTAATGTTTAATTTAATTATGAATGCAGTTGTATTTAGTTTATCATTTTATTTTATGCTTTCTGTTTGTCCCTCAAATTTTGGTTTCACTCTTTTGTATTTCCTGACTCCTTTCAGTTCATTTTGATATTTTTAAAAATATTTATTTCAATTTTTCTATTGACTTTTTTGTGAACATCTTTGTATTAGTCTTTAGAATTCTAGATGCTACAATATGCTCCCTTAAGTTTTCATAATCTAGTTAAAGTTATGGTTGCTCACTCCACTAAAAAGGTGGAAACCTAGGATTCAATTATATCCCTTTAACCATCCTACCATTTATTTTATATATATATGTGTATGTATATACACATACATACACATTTAAAATGAATGACAATACATAAATTTTATTTGTGAACATTTATATCATAAAGGAATTAAAAATATGTTTTTGATATATATCCAGATATTTACCATTTTAACATTTTTTTATTTTGGAGGATCCCAAAATTCCTTTATCTTTTCCCTTCCAAATATATTGTTAGCATTTATTGTACTTCATTTCTGTTGGTAATTAATTTTATTTTTATTTATCTGAAAATGTCTTTTTATTTTTTGCCTATATTTTTGACGTGTGTTTGTGGGTTCGTGACTGTGACTTGACTGTTTCATTTTATTTTGGTTTTTCCTTAAAACACTGTAAGTATGTTTTCCTACTTCTTTCAGATTTATGATTCTACTGTTTCCACGGTTTCTTCAGAAGTTCATGTCATTTTGATAAATCTGACTCTATATGTAATGTGTCATTTTTTTCTGGCTGCTTTCATAAGTGATTTTTTCTTTTTTTTTTTTTTAACAGTCTAATTTATGTGCCTAGGCATAGCTTTGTTTGAACTTAGCCCGTTTTGTATCTGCAGAGACTCATTAACTTTTCAATTAATGTATTTTACCAAATTTTGAACATTTTTGGACATGATTAAAATTTTTTTCCACATTCCTCTTTTTCCTCCTAATTCTTTTGAGACTCATATTAATTACTAATCCAGACATGAAACCTTTTGATATTATCCCACAGGTTTCCAAATCTCTGTTTACTATTTTAAAATCTTTTTCCTTCTCTTCTATGTAAGTTCTTATTTTCAAGTTTAATGACTTTCATCTATAATTTTCATTTGGTACTAACCCATCTGGTAAATTTTTTTTCAATATTTAGTGCTAAAATTTTATTTTAGTTTTATTTTACGAATTTATTTCCCTGAAGAAGTGTTGTATCTTATTTATTTTAATTACATTTTCCTTTATTAAGCATATTGCAATAAAGTTTTAAAGGCTTTGCTGATCATTCTAACATCTGAATCATCTGGTTGGCACTCGTTGATTGGCTTTTTTTTAATAGGTTATTTTTATTGTTGTTGTTATGTCAGGTTATTTTGAATTTTATCTTTAATATTGTGAATATCATGTTGTAAGAGTCTGCATTTTGTCCTGTTCCTTTGAAGAATATTGATATTTTTGTTTTGGCAGGTAATTGATGAGACTATGAAGCTCTATATTTCCTGCTGGTATGGGCCGATAGGCAAACCTTGGTTTTATCATGTAAGCCTTTGCTGCCTCACCTTAAGGTTTTCTGAAGTTTTCCTCTAGCACGTGTGGTTTAGGGGTTAACCAGAAACTTGTGGGATATTTATGTACAAAATTAGGGAATTTGTTTCTCTAGTTCTGCCCTCTCCATGTATTCCCCCATACTCCCTGGGCTTCTTTATTTGTTTTATCTTTGTTTATTTGTTTTTTTTCTAGCTTGAAAGCAGACTTGCTATCAGAATTTTAGCTCCCTTTGTCATGTGCCTTCAGCATGCCTTGTGGGTAAAGACAAAAAAAAAAAAATCCAGTGGAAGAAAAATCAATCCAACGTTAATCAGTTTTCCATAATATGATTCTCTTCCCCAACCTGCTTCTGTTTACTCTCCAGGAAATTCAGATTTCCCCCACAACTTCCAGTTGTTGACTGATGGAACATGGGTTTACTGAGAATTTATACTTCCATATCAGAAGTAGAATTCCCTTACTAAGGTTTTAAAAACACTACTCTGTCTGCTATATTAAGATTAGACTAAAAGAGGAAAAGATGAGAAGTCAGATACAAGGGTATTAAACTCATCCAGGGAAGAGAGTTCAGTGATTTTTCTCAGTGATTTAGAGGTATAGGTATGTCTACCATACATTTTAAAAGTTGAACCTATAATAATTGCTAACAGATTAAATAACTGATGTAAAAGTAGGAGTTCAAGAATAACTCCAAATTTTTGTCTTGGGTCACTAGCATTGTTAAGATGCTAGTTATTAGGATGAAGAAGACTCAGGGGAAAAAAAGGAAATATTCAAGGCTGGCATGGAATGAATTAGGAATTTAAGTGTTGATTGTGCTTTTAGACATCCAATTGGAGATAATAAGTAGTATAAATATGTATGTAGTTTTCTAGAGAAATTATTCAATGGAGTACTCAGCATGTATGAATTATTATTTTTAAAAATATCTAATGCTGTAGAAAATTCAGTAGATAAGGATAAATTTGGCACTCTTCTATTATAACCATTACATATCTGAACTTATCACCATGTCACTGCTGTCAGCCTGTGTGTTAGTATGTATTTATCATGATCAGGGTATTTTACTGATTAGAGCACAGAACTTTGAGTAATGTTGCTTATGTTTTAATCCTTTTTTTGCAATTTACTAGATACATGAACATATGTATGTACTTTCATGAACGGCTTCTATGTAACAAACCACCCCAAAATTTATTGGCTTAAAATAACAAGCATTTTATTATTTCTCATAATTCAGTATGTTGACTAGATCTCAGATGGATTTTTTCCCTTGATTGTGTTTGAGGTGTCTCATGTAGGCCTAATAAGAAGGTAGGTAGAGCAGAAATGTTAAAGATGTTCTGACTCTTATCTGGTACCTCGATGGGAATGGCTGAAAATCTGGGCTTAGCTTGTCCAGGAGGACAGCTGGGCTTCTCTCTCTCAAGATGGCTTTTCATGTTGTGTTTCCATGTAGCATAGCTGAACTACTTACATGTGTCTCAGATCTTCTAAAAAGGCAAAAGCAGAAGGTTCTAGGCCCTCTTGGATTTGTAACTGGACTGTCTCAATGTTTGTTGCTGTATTTTATTGGTTAAAGTGAGTCACAACATCATCTCAAAATTGATGTGGGAAATAACTACACAAGGACCTTAATAAGTGGTGTTTTATAGTGGCTACCATAGCACCTTACTTAACCTCTTTGCCTCTCAACTTCCACATTTAATTGGGAGTGTTAATATAAATATTACATAATTCTCACTACAATCTTATGTAATATTTGTTGCACAAACACTTTCTTATTTATTTTTACTTTAACTATTCTTTAAAAATGTATTTTGTATAGATTGGTACTTGAGTATGTCATTAGCCATCTGAAAAAAATTATGGTAAAAAATGTACCAATATTATTTTATTTCCTTATTCATTATGTCTTACTGTGCGTGACTTCTGCTTATTTTCCAATTTAAAACTAATGGAAAGAAAACTATTTGACATGACTGAAGCTATCATATCCAAACAAAAGATCCTTTGAAGAGGCTTTCAAAAGAAAACTTTCAAATACATTTCTTCTATTATTTTTAATGAAACTGATTTATTCAATCTTTCAAATAACCTTGGTAATTCTTTATATAGCTGGATTCTGAGCATATTTCATATAATAGATTGCCCTTGTCATTTGTGGCACTTGACTTCTTTTGTAGTAATTCAAAAATTAAATAAGGATTCTTTCAGCATCATAAACAAAAGTTGTTAGTGAATGGAAAAGGAACTAATAATAGTCTCTTTTTGGTTCCTTCTTCTGAGATAACATTCATGGTCATCAGGGATATTTGTGGTCATTGAGAATAGGGTAACTGTGTTTGCAAATCTCAGCTCATTTTCCAGGCTGAAAGGAAGCAACAAAAATCTCTGCCTACTTTTCTTGTCAGCCAATGATAAAGCTGACTTTGGTCATTGATTTGACAGAAGGGGTTGTACTGTGTGAGAAAAGAGACCTGGAACTTTTGAGAAATTTTCTCAAATGTCTCTACTCTCACTTCAGCAACCAACTCTGTATTTTTTATTCCTGCGTAAGATTCTTTTTTGAATAAAAAATTACCACTCAAAAGTAGTTTGAAAGTCACTATTTTCAAATATCTATTCCACAATTTAATTTTATGTTTTTATAATTAGTATTAAAATGTCTCTGGAAGGTTAAGAGAATTTGGGTAAGAGAGAAGGTATCACATAATAAATTCTTTGTTTTCCTAACAACTTAAATCCAAGTGAGGAATGAGAAGTTTTATGAAAATGGACTAAGAAATATAATTTTGGAACATGAAACATTGTAGAGTCAGGCAAACCAAGGATAGTCCTGCTGAGAAATCTGTTAATAGGCAAAGAGTACCATATTTTGCCATGCATAATGTGTATACTTTTTGTCCAAATTTGTAAGAGGTAAGGGCAGTACTAATTTTATACACACACACACACACACACACACACACACACACATTTTTAATTCTTTTATTTATGCTTATAAATTGAAAGTTTAACTCTAGAAATCAATAACAATATCTGTATTCAAAATAATACCCTGGAATACAATAATCAGTATTATTTATATAAAAATTATTTATACATAAAATTTTTTATACCTTGTATCTGTTCTTGTGTTTTGTAATTATTTGTTAGATAAAATTTCTTGCACCCTAATAAGTTAAAAACAAATGCTAATTTTTTTTTTTATAATCCAAAAAACAAGTACCTAAATATTAACAAATGAAAATTTGAATAAAAAAATAAAAATGAAAGATTTTCCCCCTGAAAGTTAGGGCCAAAAACATGGGTGCACATTACATATGGGAGTGCATCATACATGACAAAATACAGTAATAGTCTCACTTTTTAAATAAAATCGGGGCTTATGTAGTTTTACCATTTGTCCATAGGCTATACAGCTAGTAAGTAGTGGAAAAAGATTTGAATCCAAAGCCTGTGACACTGCAGAGTCTGTCTTTCCCAGTTGCACATCAAATAAGTTGGTAATAAGCATCTGTTGCTTTGACTAAGCATTACACATTGTTGTGGATAACAGAGTCTCATTTAGTTTTCTTTTGGGAAAAAAATAACCATTAACTCACAGCTTACTTGAAGGACATCAGGAAAAGGATCTGTCATGTGTCATCTGTGGAATGAAGCTTATGAGGGCTGAATTCTGGAACTGGTTACTTACTTTCTGTTAATTGATTTTTTTCAATTCTTGTCACAGTTGAAGAAATTACCTTGTTCAGAGGGTATCCGTTTGTGGGTTTTACATGGAAAACCTAAGGCCTATAAAATACAGCATATTCTGCTTAATGCAAAATAGAGCTTATTTGTAGGTAATTTTGTTATATTTTATGTGAGATTTTCAACATTGGTAGCATGACATTTAGGGACTATGATTGGAACAACATACTTTTTTATAGTAAAAACAGGGTTTTGTTACAAAACAATGAAAGCTTGGTGGAGGAAACACTGTATCTTCTATAACTGAATATTTTGAGTGAAGCCAGAGACTTTACATTGGGAAAATATCACCTCCGGAATCTTCATCATTTTCATTGGGTCCTAGAATATTTTTGTGTGGATTAATATGGCCTGAAAATGAAAAAGAAGTGAGTGTTGAAGCTGTTCTGCCATCTCATATACATTTATAATTTATGTGATAAACATCTATACATTTATGTCAAAAGTTAGCAGTAGTGCTATTTCACTAAGGAAAGTCTGAGATGAGACATTATGTATCAATGTGTAATATATTCTTGTTCCACTGGGAGAAAAGTGTGTCTACTATGTACCAGATGCTGTGCTAAATCAAGGCATTTTTGTTGTTGTTAAATTTATTGGGTGCCATTGGTTAGTAAAAATCACATAGGTTCCAAGTGTACAATTCTACAATCATCATCTACGTGTTGTGTTATGTGTTCATCACCCAGTACAACAATTGGACATAATTGACATTTATAGGAGACTCCATCCTACAACACCATAAATTTCAGACCCCGTCCCTTCTCTCCTACCTGCTTCCCCATGTACCCTTAGGTAACCACTAACCACTAAATCACTGACAGTGTCCATGAGTTTTTGTTTCTTTGTTGCTTTCAGCTTTGTGTTACACATATGAAATCATATGGTTCTAGGATTTTTTTCTGTCTGGCTTATTTCACTTTGCATGATGGTCTCAAGTTCCATCCATGTTGTCATAAATGTCTCTATTACATCTTTTCTATGGTGAATAATATTCCATTTTGTAAATATACCACAACTTCTTTATCCAGTCATCTATCAGAGGACACTTTGGCTGTTTCCATGACTTGGCTACCATGAATAATGCTATGAACATCAGGGTACGTGTATCTGTGCAGACTAAAGTTTTCAAATTTTTTGTGTAGATACGCAGATGTGGGATTGCCGAGTCATGTGGTAACTCTATTCTTAGTTTTTTGAGGAACCTCTGTAGTGGTTGTACAGGTTTGCATTCCCAACAGCAGTGTATAAGGGTTCCTTTTCCTCCACATCCTCTTTAACACTTGTTATTCCTTGTCTTACTGATAGTAGCCATTCTCACAGGTGTGAGGTGGGATCTCATTGTGGTTTTGATTTTCATTTCCCTGATAGCTAGTGAAGTTGAGCATTTTTTCACATATCTGTTTGCCATTTGTATGTCTTCTTAGGGGAAGTGTCTGTTCAGGTCCTCTGCCCCATTTTTTAACTGGATTGTTTGTTTTTTGCTGTTGAGTTGTACAAGTTCTTCATATAGTTTAGATATTAGCCCCTTATCAGTGGCATTATTTGCAAATATTTTTTCCTATTCAGTCGGTTGTCTCTTTGCTTTGTTAATGGTTTCTTTGGTTGTTCAGAAGCTTTTTAGTTTGATATAGTCCCATTCATTTATTTTTGCTTTTACTTCCCTTGCCTTTGAGGTCAGGTTCATAAAGTCTTTCCTAAACCCAAGGTCTATAAGTTTAGTATTGAAGTTTTCTCCTATACAATTTATTATTTTGTGTCTTATGTGGAAGTCTTTAATCCATTTTGAGTTAATTGTATTATACACTGACAGCTCAAAGTTCAGATTCTTTCTTTTGCATGTGGTTTCCCAATTTTCCCAGCACCATTTACTGAAGAGGCTTTCTTTTCCAAACAACCCAAAACCAGAAGATAAAATGGCCATAGGAAATCTTCATATTATCAGTCATCACCCTAAATGTAAATGGACTGAACTCATCAATAAAAGGACACAGAGTATCTGACTGGATTAAAAAACAAAATCCATCCATATGCTGTCTCTAAGAGATACACCTCAGCCATAAGGACAAATACAGTCTCAAAGTGAAAGGGTGGAAAACAATGCTACAAGCAAATGGCATCCTGAGAAAAGCATGAGTAGCCATACTTACATCTGATGAAATAGACTTCAAGATAAAGAAGATAATAAGAGACAAAGATGGACATTTTATAAAGGGACAATACAACAAGAAGACATGACACTCATCAATATATATGCCCCCAACCAGGAAGCACCAAAATTTACAAAGCAACTACTTAAAGGTCTAAAAGGTGAAACTGACAAAACTGATCTAAACACCCCCTTGACAGCCATGGACAGATCATTTAAACAGAAAATAAATTTAAAAAAAATATCAACTCTAAATGATACATTACAACAATTGGACGTAATTGACATTTATAGGAGACTCCATCCTACAACACAAAACTATACATTTTATCTTAGTGCACATGGAACATTCTCAAAGATAGACTGTATGTTAGGGTACAAAACTAGCCTCAGCGAATTGAAGAAGATCGGAATCATGCATAGTGTATTCCCAGACCACAAAGCCTTGAAATTGGATATCAATGGCAAAAAGAAGGCAGAAAAAAATCACATACACATGGAGATTAAACAACATCTTACTAAAAAAAATGACTGAATGAGAGAAGAAATAAATTAAAAAATACATAGAAACTAATGATAATAAAAATAAAACATATCAAAATTATTGGGACACAGGAAAAGCAGTAATAAGAGGGAAATTTCATCATTACAGGCCTATCTCAAGAAGCAAGAAAAAGCACAAGTAAACAACCTACCATCCCATCTGAAAAAACTAGAAAGAGAAGAACCAAAAAAATGCCCAAAGTCAGCAGAAGGAAGGAAATAATAAAAATTAGAGCAGAACTAAATAACATGGAGAACAGAAAAAGGATAAAGAAAATTAATGCAATGAAGAGCTGGGGTTTTTTGAAAAAAATCAGTAAAATTGACAAACCCCTGGTGAGGCTCACCAAGTGGCAAAGAGAAAAGATAGACACAGGAAACCAAAATTAGAAATGAAAGGGTAGAAATTACCACTGATACCACAGAAATACAAAAGATTCTGCGAAAGTATTTTGAAGAACTGTATGCCACCAAATTTAACAACCTTGAGGAAATGGACAAGTTTCTAGAAACATAACGTCTGCCTAGACTGAACCAAGAAGAACTGGATCATCTAAGTAGACCAGTCAACAGTAAGGAAATTGAAACAATCATCCATAACTCATGGCATTTTAACAGAAGTTCTGAGGGCTATCTTACCTGATTGGGGTAAGAAATATAAAAAGAGTACATTACTCCAAATTATTGATACTGCTATGATGAAACTCAAAATGTCAGCATATCCTAAGAATCTAAAATAAATTGGAAGAAACTAATGAAGGATGAGAATTGTGATGGTTATTTTTATATGCCAATTTGACTGGACCTGGGGAAACCCAGGTATTTGATTAATCATTATTCTGTGTTTGTTTCTCAGAGTATTTTTGAATGAGATTAAATGTTTAAATATTTCTCTTAGTACAGTAAGTAAATATGAGTATATGAGTATACCATTCTATTATATATTATTTATGGTTTTTTTTAAATAAACCTAATACAATAACCTTAAATTAAAAAGAAAAAATTGGGGACAATATTTGTGGAATTTAATCAGATGCCTAAAGAGCTCTTGGAAAGAATAAAAATAGGGACTCACTGCTGCTACTACCCTACTAAGCCAGAATTATAAATATATTTATAATTTTGGAGTTAACTCATTGTTTGAATTGGAATAGTTGATTTTCAAATGATTTATAACCATTTATTTAAATGGTTATTTTTAATATGCTTAAATATATGTGGAAAAGCCATGCATGGATTATTCCCAGACATGAAATACTTTTCTTGATCATTTTGTTTCCCTCTCCCATATAATCTTTTAGACAGGTCACATCAAATGACTGTCAATAAAAGAACAATTTGTATTTTAAGCCATAATCACATAAGAGTTTCTTCTGCTGCCACTGGCTTTTGATTGCAGCCTGCAGGGTATTCTCTGACTGCTGCCCAGATCTTCCTGACATAGTGGACTAAAAGCTTAGCTTCCATCATGAAGCTCCCTTGGATTCTTTGATGTGCACTGTATAAACGCCATGGGATTACAACATGTAGAGAAACTTTAGTTCTTTTTGAAAATTGTTACTGCATGATGTGTATTTAATTTATTGGAATTACTGATAAATTTCACCTAAGATGTGGAAGGGTCATTTGTAATACCGTGTATTTTAAACAAAGGTATAAGAGATGCTAGTCTGCAGCTGTATCAGTCAGGATGACCAGGTTATGCTCCAGTTACAAGTAATTCTTACATTATGAAGATTAAATAAAATCAAATGTTAGTTTCTTGCTCACTCACTGCATGTCCATCATTGGCTGGGTAGAGGTCCTCCTCTGTTTTCCTTATTGTGAGAAGAAAGCACGTGAAAAAATCAGCATTTGCAGTGTTTCAGGTTTCCAAGAAAGAGAAAAAGAGAACACAGATTTATTTGTCTCCTGGCTCTTCTAACTTTCATCCAGAGGTGACATATGACATTTTCTATTGATAATCACATTTCATTGGCCAGTAAAATCTTACAGCTTTAATTAACTTCAATCAGGACAATGAGAATATGTGTTCACATTACTAGAGTTTTGTATATGTTAATGGACTTTTTAGGAATGTCTTTTCTGAGGATTAGTGACTTTGGGTAAAAATTTATACTTATTAATTTTATGGGAGGATTACTCAGAATTTATCCAAGGCAGTGTATGAGTGTACATTGTAATAAGCTTTGTTAAAGCCAAATCTGGAATCTCTGCTGATTACTAGGAATGCCCATTTTAGGCACCTAAATCTCCATTGAAGTTACCCTTTGACTTACTGTGATCTTGACATCTATTTTTAAAATGTTTCAAAGGGTTTTTTAATTTGGGATTTTAATAATAAGAAAGTATTAATTGTTAATTGTTGAACACAGACTCCATAAAGAGAATTTTGAACAGTTCACTAAACCAGTTAATGTTAGTCGTTTATGCATCACAGTAAATGTAAGGAGTACTCTCCTCCTTTTTCAATTTCAAGTCCTAAAGAAAACCTTGACAAGGAATGACTAATGCTCCTCCATCTCTTTATTACCCTAAATTCACATTCAGGCTATTGCTTCCTTGATGCAGATTTATCTTTACATATTGTGTTGCTCACATTTTATCAAGGCTTTCAGTAATAATTCTAAAAATCCCTACTATCTCTAGCTGCATTAGGCTTGACTAGAGGCTTAAGCAATGTTGTTTCTAGGACTCACGTGTCTCAGCTACTGAAAAAATTTGAAAGTTTCTTTTGTCCAGTACTCGCTGAGAAATATCTGCTGCTGCCTTCTCTCTACTTAATTAGCTTTCCTTTGTATTTCTCTAGATCACCTCGATTTCTTCCATTGTGTCTCTTCTATATTTCTAATTTCTGCTTTTACTGAAAGAAAGCAGTTTTCATGTTGTGAACATGACCTCAAAAGCACTCCACTTGCATTGTCTGAAAATCTCAGACTCTGGGACAATTGCTAGGTTGTGATATGAAATATCTTGCCTGAGTACAAACATTTTAGGTCTTTTTTTGTTTGTATGTATAACTATTCACTGGCTATCTCAAGTAAGCTCCATTTATTCCAAATACTATTTACTTTAGTTCATCAATTTGCTAAGAATATTGAGCAATAGAATTTTCCATGATATTCAAACCGTTTTCCTTGGTCCCTTATCCTAGAGAATCTGTTTGAGTATGTTTTAGGTAGGATCCTAGAAACTAAATTTCAATAAAGTTATTCTAGATATTCTGATGATCGCAATGACTTTCATCTAGATCTATTTGGCTGAGGATCTAATGCTTGTATGTCTCTTGTTGTGAATGAAGAAACTAAAGCACAGGTAGCAAAATGCAAAACCAAGGTCTCAGAGTACAGCAGAGATGAATCCTGCTATGATTTTACAATGATCACGATGACCTACTTAACTTTGCTGACCTCCATTCCCTCCTCTGTGAAAGTAGGAATGTTTTATGAGGCAGTTACAATTAAGTTACTTAATATATGTAAAATACTTAGCACATTTCTTGGCACATATTAAGCATTCAATCACTATTGATTGTTTTGTCTTTGACTTTTTTGCTTTATCCTCATCCTTCTAGGCTTCTTGGCTAAATTTCACACAAAAATAAATTCAACAAAGTTATAGGAGAAAATTACCATAAACATATTTGTTTGGTGTTGTATCAGATCTTCTGGCTCTTGTCTTGAGTTTCTCTCAGTGGCTCTTTAGCGCTTACAGAGGATAATGCTGGGGCCCCAGTCACATTCTCTTTATGGAACAGGCACACCCCTGTCCCTGCTGTGCGTTGGACCTGCCTAAGGCTCACACCTTTACCTTCCCTGGAGAATAGCCTTTCACAGAAGTGAGCCATCTTTCTCGATGGCTCTGCATCCTCCCTTCAGGACAGGAAGCCCATGTCTGACTGATGGGTGTGTGATATCCTGGCTTTCTTGCCTCTGGGCAGGGTGCAACTCAGGCGCCACCACTCTCAGCATCAGTCTCAGGTTAAACCTGCTGAAACCACGTGTTGGCTGGATTTCTGCCCCTCCCTATTGTGTTTCCCTTGCGCCCTTGCCCCTTCTTCCTGAGGAAATCCCTTCAATAAATGACCGAACAGGCTCTCCTTGTAAAGAGCCTAACCCAGGACAATGTTCGTGGTGCTTTCTTGGTGATATAGGCTGGAGGATAGGGATACCACCAAGGAGAAAAGCACTGGGTCCTAGACCATGGCACCTAAGCAAGGGTCACCTAGCATATTGCCTGGTACATGCCAAAGATATAAACTTGTTTAATGAATGTCAGAGAGTCTTTCCTTAAATGAAAAATCAAATCTCAGTCTTTCCCTGGTTCTTGCTATGCTAAGCCTAGTGGTTAAAACTTACCCCTTTGTAAAGAGAGAACCTAGGACTCCAGCAGGCACTCCAGAGTCACCGAAGTGAACCTGGAATTGTAAAACCTCCCGTGGTGCAGTAACTGTTTAACAAATGGGTGCTTACTCACCAGGTAAAAGAGTTTTACTGACATGGGTGTTCATGTGTGTCTTTTTCTGTTTTCCAGACTCCAGATGTTACAGGGGGTGCTGGAGTATATGGTTCATCGTAGGTACATTTGAACTAATTTCCCCTTTATTCATTTATCTTGTCTAAATGCCTTGGGAGACCAGCCTTAGCAGCCGCGTGAGCCTAAGCCCTGGCTTCTCTCCGCTGCACCTACTCTGTGCTTCGGCCTTGGCTCCTTGTACTTTCCCCCCAGTTTAAATAACAATAACTATCATTAAGCTAATGTTTAGTGAACTCACCAGGGTTTTACATGTTTTATCTAATTTAAACTTTTCAGTAATATGAGGTTAACGGATTATTATTTTGAAAGAGTGACAGCTTTGGAAACAAGGGGAATCTAATACACAGTGACAGTCAAAAAGTCTTTTAAAATTTGTTATGTGAGATGATTGGGATATCAATGACAAAATGTATAAACCAGCATGGAAGCTGTTGTCTGCCTGAGGCTGTGGCAGCCTCATTTTCTCCAGGGGTAAAAATGACAAGCCAGGAGACAGCAATCACATGTGACATTAAGTTGGAGAACACAATGACTTTATATCACCCGTACCTTTTTATAATAGTGGATAGAAAACAGGCTGTCATTTCTGATATATGAGGCATTATTACTATGCTATATAGTGATTGCATGATTCACAGTAAGGGAATTTACTTTTCAACAGTTCCCTGAAGAATCAGTTAGCTTCTAGACTGTTATTAATTAAAATTTATTTTTATCAGCTCACATATTATATATCAAAATTGAAAAAATGTCTTCCAATACTCTTCTTTTAGAAGTCATTCCCATGTAAAGTCTGTAATCTTGTATATAGGGTGGGAGAAGTATTTATGTTTGTCCTCGGGAGTTTATATTTTGAGCAAAATGTGGTATTTTTTGAACTCCATTTTATCAATTGTTTCTAAAATTGAAGATTTCTTAAATTAAGGTTTTAATGTCAATAGGGAAAATACATATATGGTATTTTCTTTCAATAGTAGAAACCTAGACATCTATGCTAACCAATTACTTTGATTTATAGTAAGGTTGAGAAAATTGATATGTGGAGAATTTAAGTGAGTTGACTAAACTAGGGTTAGGAGTATGGAAGAATTTGGGGATGTGATATTTAAGTGACTGAATATTTCTTCAAAAACTCAGACAATTATTAGGAGCCTGGAATACATTCAAAAAGAGTTGTTACATAAAATGATTAGTTTTTTGGCTTCTAACAAATGCTTCCTTATCATTCAGGACATTTGGGCTACTATTTAGATTAGGAATCAACATTCTTAAATTACTACTATAGTAAAAAATAGAAAAATACCCACAATGTTAAATAATTGAATTTTCCTGAGTGCTAGAACTTAAGGAGAAATAAGTTTAATTAGAGTGATGGAAATACTTGCAGAGAAGTTTTATAGAAGTTTGTGGGGACTTAAAAAGGCCTGCCTTTGTCTTTGTCACTTCAAAATATTCCTTTGCTTGAGTGGAGTTGCACTCCTAGCTTGCTCTGAGCGTCGATGATTAGAATCACAAACTGAAGGGAGATAGAGAGACAAATTGAGCATGTCGACAAAGCCAGGGTGGCATGGGGGAAAGGCGGAAAGAGTGAAGAAGTGGTGACATATTTACTTGAAGATATTCGGTAAGATTTACAGAACAGAGGAAGAGGAAGAAAGCAGATGCATGTTCAAAATAAAGTGTGTCAGACTGTACAAATCCCTGCTAGGAACGATCATCAGAAAAGGCCAATTCCTGGTGTCTGGACTGGCGGAGGCAGAGTAGGAGGAGGGTCTAGAGGGCTTCCAGCCATTCGTGTACGTGAGATTTTCCTACATCAGGTGTGCATTACTCAAGGAGGAACTATGTGCGAGTTTAATTGTTTCGGCTTTACTTTTAGGATACAAATGGTTGATTTCTTACTTGCCGAAGAAAGGATTTGGCTACTACAGACAGTTAGAAAGCCACTGATCTGTGACCTGCCCAAGATCAAAGTTGTCACTGGCTGTAAAACTGAAAAGTGGAACTCAGGTTTCTGACATTTTGAACTCCAGAAGAAAACGTAATTTTACAACCTGGTATAAGCAAAGATATCTTAGAAATATACCACAAAAGAAAAACAATGATAAAATAAACTTCATATTTATAAAAAGAAAACTATGCCTATGAAAAGACATCATCAAAAAAGTGTATAGAGAAGCCAAATAATTGGTGAAATTGTCCACAATAAATACATTTGACAAAGGTCTTCAATCCAGAATATATAAATAACTCATGTAAAAAGTACATTTTAACTATAGAAGTAAGTCATATTATTTAACTTAAGTAAAACAATCCCAATTATATAAGGTAAAGAATAAAATACCTGCAATTTCCCTAGATTTCTCTGCTTGAAAGTTAGCACTTTCAATAGTTTAATTGGTAATATGCTACACTTTTTTCTATTCACATACATTCCATAAGTTATTTTATTTACTAAATATTATCAAAATTATTTAATATTTTAAACTTATTCTTAAGCTGATATAAAATACCTAAGTTATTACACAATGTTTATATACAAGGGATGTCTGGAAAGTATACAGCCATGTAATATGAAAAATAGAGGCATTTATGGCTGGATTTTTTTCTGGACAGCCCTCATATATTAATGAATACATTGAATTCCCATCTAGTACACAGAAAATAATATGTATGCATTTAGATTGCCTTAATTTTGCCTGTTATAAATAATACTGCACCTAACACTTCTGAACATCTCTTTTTTAAAAATTTTTTTATTACCTTCTTAGAACATATTTTTGGGCTTGAAATTATTGAAATTAGAGCTTTCACCCTGCGATACCAAATTGCTTTTCAAAACAGTTATTCAAAGTTATATTGTCCTAGCATATTTCAGAGTAATTGAATCTTAATCATTGAAAGATTATAAATAAAACAATAAAATACTCTCATTTATAATTTAGGAGAACAAAATGAGACTGGAGACAGTAAATATAGTTAGGAATTGATCACATTAGACAGTGCAGGAAATGATGTGAATGTATGCAACCACTGAGCAGCTCCTAGCATCCATTCATTTATTTCTACAATTACTTAATAAATATTTATTGGTCACCCACTCTGTTCCAGGCATTATGCTTGATATAGAAACAATTTGAAGCTCAGACCTTATGTTCATGCATTAAAAACAAGAAGATGAGCTTATATGTGAGATTTAGGAATGCTTGTTGGTACTTGGAGACAAAGATCCAATTTTCTGGTTTGATGGCTAAGTGTATGGTAAGGTCCTTTATAAGTCACATTTTTTGCTTTTTCTCTGAATCCTTACACCCATCATTTCACCTCAATAACTGTTACATGGTTCCTTTAAGTATTAGCATAGAAACCATTTCCTTCAGCAAAGCTTTATGACTCATTTCCAATGTAAGATGCATTTTTCAGCTACTCTCTTGCCTCCTAAGTACAAAGTAACAGTGTCTCCAGTAGGTGTCTTTGAAAGAAGCCAGTTGCCAATCTCAACAGAAGAGTTGCACACTTAAGGAGACTGAATACATTTTCTGTGTATGAGGCTAACAGTACTTTCTGAAGAGGTATTTTTTCCCCTAGGATCATCTGTTCTGTTTCAGTGTCCAACTCAAGATCATAACATTGCCATGCTGAGCTGGATTTCTTCTATTTTCCCTTGTCTTCTCTAAAGCAACAAGTTCTAGTTATTCTATCCCCTTGAAAGGCTTAGATAATATAATTATGCATTTGAATTTATTGTGGATCAAGCAAAGAGATAAATGGTGCACAAGTTTCAGCTTGTATTGATTCATGCATCATTTGCCATGAAGTTTATTCAGAGAAACACATTTACTGCTGTTACACTTCATTTAAAGGGTTTTCAACAACATAAAGTGCTAATTTTAGAATTGATGGTCTTTGGGGGAAATAAAACCTTTAATGTGTATTTTTGGAAGTTCATTGCTATAACCAAACACCACTTATAAACTGAATCAGAATTAGCATAGTTTTCTTCAAAAAACTCCTTTTCATTGACAATAAAGAAAACATGTTCCACTACTTCCCTTAAATTGCAGTTTTATTGTTAGAAAATGAAAAATCTGTTTCTTTACCTGGCTTAATTTGTATGATTTCATAATTCTAATAAAATATATTTCATGCTGTATGATGGCTGCACACACAAATACTGTTTCCAAAATCCTATCTTTTCTCTTTCATGGAATTTTCTTGCTTGATCATATAGCATTCAGAAATAATTAGCAAAAGATTTTTACAAATAACTGAGTTATGGCAATAAAGTCTTAGTCTACTTGGGATTTTTAAATATCTTGATTATTATATTATTTTGACAGAATCTTATTTTCAATCACAAGGTGTTCAGTTGATAAAATTAGCAATTATTTTCCTCAGAGAGTATAATTGAAAAATACTATCTTGAAAAATACATGTACCTTGTGACTGAAGGGAAAATTTCACCAGCATTGGTTTTTTAAATTTTCAACAGAAGTTGCCAATGTGATAAAAATGATCATTACCAGTATCTTTTTCCTTTGGTTGTCAGTGAGTGATTTTCTTCAAGAGCTTATATAAAACAGGCTTGTTAAAATCATTTATAGTATTTGACCTACTAGATTGACCTAAAACTACCTTCAGAACAGCTAACCATGTATGTTCTTCCCAATTATTTAGCCAATTTTGACCTCTCTTTTTTACTATTTTCCTAATATTTATAAGTACTTTCAGTGCAATTTAGTACAAGATTATGTATGGTATCATATTGTTTCTTAGTTGTTATGAGATCCTTGAAGGCAGAGACTGTCATCTTTTCCTGGTGTATTGCTCTAAGAAAGGACTGGCATACTAACACTTCAATTACCTGTACAGGTACCATGACTGCAGCAAGCCAGTGAATTTCTCTTGCACAGTTATACAAGTTTCTCACATAAAACAGGTGGGATTGACACAAAGACATGCATGGCCTCCCATTTGTGTGTGAGTGTGTGTGTGTGTGTGTGTGTGTGAGAGAGAGAGAGAGAGAGAGAGAGAGAGAGAGAGAGAATAGGTCCATATTTTCTTACTGTATTTGTGATAGAGAATTGGGAAAATGAATATTTATTTCAGTTTTTTTACAAAAACACAGTAAACTCAGTAAATTGCAACATAATCAAGTTAGTAAATATCACATGTAACAAACATTTGGCCTCAGTGTAGGGGAAAAAATAGAGATTAGTTAGAATTATGTTAATATGGTACCATATATTACAAAAAGAAGGAATCACATCTCAATTTATCTGAGATTTCTCCCAAAATTTCAATGTTGGCACATAACTAAAAAAAAAAAATTGTCCAAGATAATAATGTATGGCCAGTATTTGTGTGTCTACATGCAGGAAAACTGTGGCCCAGCAATTTGGAATCTATCATTCATAAATCAGAGCATACAAAAAAAAATCTGCTCAAGAAATTTCTTTTTTCCCCTTAGTTTGTTTCTCATGTGGAGCTAATTATGGGCTATATTAATTGGAAGGCAAAGAGATAAAATGTGTTAAATTGATTTATGGGAGCTATTAATCTTCTTATAGCTTTTTTCTTACAGATACAGAGGATATCTCTGTATCTTTGTATAGATACAAAATTCACATTTGCTCTTCATTTTAAACATATACCTAAACTACTTTATTTGGTAGAACTATATTAAGTTAATCACCTTGCAAGTGGAGGGAATTTGAATGTCTTTATGACATTTTTTATTTGATAGCAAGGTGTCTTACTACTTCTTTAACTATCTCAGATAAGCAGATGCTATTTTGCTGTAGAAAACGTCATTTTTACTGAAAAAAGCATAAAAGCCACTCCCATGTTTGTACAGTTAGTCAGCTCTGATTAACAGTAAGTTCTGGCTATGCTGTAGCCCAGGGCTGGACGTCTTAGGAAAGGCCCACAGCTCAGAAATTGAGGAGGGAACGGTTCATGACCTCCTCTTCCTCGCTCATTCATAGGAACAGGACCGGACTGTTCTAGCCAGGGAATCTGGGTTGTGAAGATAATGTGAAGGAGGGGAGACTCATCCTAAATTACAGGAAGTTCTGAAGGCAAACCAGCATCTGTGTGCAAAGTAAAACTGGACAGGTACCAAGTTGCAGAAGGGAAAAGGGGGAATCACAAAGTTGGTCATATTGGGTGGGTAAGTAGTGGTCAGTTAGGTGAACAGGCAATTATCAAAGTTAAAAGTCTAAGGAGGTGAGGATTAAATGGCAGATAGTGCAGGGATCTGGTGTGATTCTAAATAAAGCCACATCTGCCCAGGCTGTTAAGAATGGACACCATCAAATGAAAGCATAGTATATGGTAGGAAGCAGACCTAGAATTAAATGTATGCAGATTAAAAACTCTTAAAAGCAGGCTGATAAAGGATTTGGGACAAAGATTTCAGAATGACTGGTCCATCATCTCTGGCAGATCTCATATGGAAAAATATTTATGGAATGAAATGAGCCAGATCTGACCCCAAGTGGCTTGTAGCTGAGTAAAATGCAGCATGGACTAGTAAACATTCTGCAGTGAGTGGGCAGAACCTCTGACTCTGCTATAAATTTGCCAAAAATATGTGTAAGTAGGACATGAACTCCAATGTAACTGAGCAGACAACAGCTGTTGGCTGTGTGAGGCTCGTGCCAGTGACACCTTGAGTAGCTTAGATAAGCAAGGTCCACAAGTGAAGAATTATTTCCCCTTTGGATTTACTCCAATTACAGATGATAAAGCCTGTTCTCGTGTTTTCCCACACGATAAAGAGCAACTGTCACTCAACTTGATTCAAGAAAGATTTGGCATCGCTTTGGGCTGGCTTTTTTACCTCATTTTTTTGGTAGTAATATTACTGGAAGAGATTTCAACTGTGTTGCAAGTGGAATGTGTGGCAATTCCAGGCTAATTTGGATGTTGACATTCATGGTATAAGTGCATTTAGATGGCTACAGTAGGTCTATGTGGAATTTCTCTGTAGAGAACTAGACTCCTTTGAAAAATCTCTGTATTGCATTTTGTTTTCTCCAAAAGAAGTTAGTTTCCCAGTTGACAGTGTGTGTATGAGCTATGGTCCAGAAGTAGAAGGCTTATTTCCTTGAATGTGTTTACTCAAAAGTAACATGGGTTCTAAAAAACAACAATAAGGAAAGTTTTTTAAAAGCTATTATGTAACATTTTTTAAGGCTGATTTAAAGATCTGTTGACAAAACTACAGTTTAAAGCACTTTCACTGTTCGAAGTAGAAAAACTTAAATATTGTAAAAGGTCATTCCATACTCCTGACAGATGCTAAAACGAAGACTATTCAAAGGCAAACTACAGTGCTAAATAGGAATGTTAAATTGAAGTGTAAGATTTCAGTTTCATTTAGTTACATAATCCCACAAGTAAATGTAAATGTAAAGATATGTAGAAAAGGCTTTATAAATATGCTTATATTTGTAAGAAAGTTAATATGGTAAAAAAAAATATTGTTGATCATTGCAAAATTATAATAAAATTTCTAAAATAATCTGTGTATGAACAAAGATTATTTCCAGGTGTTATACAATTGTTAGTGTATTATTTTGAGTAATTGCGAACAGCCTATTTCAATTTCCCCTTCCCCACCCACATGATATAATTAAACTTAAAAAAAAAAAAGCACCAAGCACCTAAAAAAGAAAGGAAGCCAATTTTTGGAGTGTTATGGGAAAACTGACATAAGTAGTGGAGCATCTTTTGCTCATATAACTATTATCTTTGCTACCCAGAGGAGCAATTTCTCAGGAAGAGAAATTTTTTTTAGGATTTTAGTGGTTTGCAATGGATGTGTATAAAGTACTTTTCCTTGATTGCTTCTGGGACCCTGTTGTTTGACTTGTTCTCATAGGAAAAGTTGTCATATTTGAGCTGGATCTCAAAGAATCCTCTGAAAAGCAAGATGTCCACCCCAGGTTCTCTCAGTTGCAATGCCCTACTCCAGCACAGACATGCACCTTTTGCTCACTGGCTCCTCACTAAATTGCTGGATTAAAAATGGGCTTATTTTTCAGTAACTTATTTTCTCTTAAGTCTCTGTCAGAGTGATTCAACTGCTTTAATTGACTTTAAAAATCAGCTTACAAAATAAATTTCTCTATTTAGGACTCACATTTATTGGAAAAGCTATCTTTGACTCATTGTATATTTTAAAATTAAGAGCACTCAATCCCTAAGCATTGCAGCATGACTTTTTCTTTTGTGTTTTCCAAGGGAGAAAAAAACTTAATATTCTCTGAAAGAAAATCCCATACATAGGTGGGTATTTGTTTTACTTTTTTAACCCAAACTCCAAAGGTTAAAATTCTAAGAAATATCCTCCACATGTGGAGATAAACAAAAGATTATGCAAACCTGATTTAGACCATGATTGTGTCTCTGAAATTGTAAATTTCCTACTACTGAGTTGCAATTACAAAATAATACCATGGAAAGAGGCATGAATGTCTAAAACCTAGAGAGATAAAGTACTTAATGAATGGTCAGCCTACTGCTGTCAGTATTAGCAAGCTAATGTCAGATTCCTGGTGTCCTGGGTCCCATTCCACCTCTCTTCTCCTTTATGTTATAGTTCAGTGAGGTGGCTAAGAACATGAGTTGCAATTTCAGATTAACATGGTTCCAAATCTTTTCTGTATCATATAAACCACATGTACGTTACGTAAACTTGCTGAACCTCGATCTCTCTATAAAATGGGCATACTATTAGTATCTACTTCATGGAATTAAGTTTCAGCGTACATGAGATGTGCTTGGTAAGTACCTGGCACATGTAATGTGATCAATAAATGTTAGTGATTATTCAATACAACATGTTACATCATATCATTATAAGAAACATTAGAGTATGACAGTATTATTCTTGACCTAAGCATATAGCAGCTGAGCATATGCTTTTGACTATATTCCCTTTAATGGGAGTGCAATTTGGATACTGCACTCTCAGTTGCGTGCTTATTATAATATCTTAGAGTCTATTGCACATTCTGAATTGAAAAGTCAGGAACTCTGATTTAATCTTCTCCCTCAGACCTCAGTGGCTTATGACAATACATACTTCTCACCTATGCAACAATCCATAGTCAGCAGGTGAGCTCTTAACTGTGAAGTTGTTCGAAGATTTCAGCTCGTTCAATCTGCTGTCTTGTAGACCCCCACTTGAGGATAATAAAGCCTAATGAAGGTGAATGAGTAATCATGCAGAATTTTAAGTGTCTGAATGAAAAGTTTAGTACAATACTTTGGCTCTATTTTTGTTGCCTGGATACAGTCACATGGCCCCATAAAAATGCAGGTGAGGCTTGGAAATACACTTTAGATACCTATTCAGGAGGTATAAAAAACAAATCGCTTTAACAAGCATATCAATATTGTCTCAGCCACAGTAAGTGTACAGTGTTAGCAACTCATTGATTCATGTAAAAGAAAATATCAAGAACAAAGTTGTGATGGAGTCACCTTTATTGTTGCTAAAGCTTAGAAGACTCCTCTGTAGCAGTGTTAAGTGCTGATGATAAGCAATGATGTTATAAAACTCAGATTCCTTGTAGCAAGGGGAATGGCAGAATCTATGAATAGCTGGAAACAGATTACAGCACACACATACAAAAAATATGTTTCAGTGTCATTTTACCATGTGACTTCAGTGGTTTTCTGCTTCCTTATACAGCTGAGAAGTATTATAAAGTACCTGTATAACAAGTAGCACATATACAAGTACATCCTACTTTTGCTTTATTGAAAATCTTGATTTTTTTTTAGGTCCATGAAAGCTAAGATGGACTTCAAGCAAATACATGTTAACTAATTCTTTTAAAGAAGACTTTAAAAATAATAAAGTAGTAGTTAAGAAGTCTTACATAGTTTAGAGAGGTTCAGCATGTAAGACAAGAGTCAAAAATATCTTCTGAATGAAGATATTAGGAAAAATAACTTGGAATGAAGAAAATTCTTCCATGTCATGTCATGGATTCAGTCACACTTCCAGTGTCTGTGTTTCTGAGTCTGATTTCCCAAAGTCTGGAGAAAGGACTGATTGGACCAATTCAGGTCTAGAACGTGGATTAATAATATAGGATTGTTTACTGGGCTATGGGACTTCATGTTACTAACAGAGAGATAACTGGCCTACGAAGCAGTGAGGACAGGGGAGAGAAGCAGAGCAGGTTCTATAGAGGACTAAATAAAGGGGGCATAATAGCCACAGGTGTGCTTTTAGAATTGGCTTCTTGCTGAGGCACAGCTGACTTATTCTCCTAAGGTTATCTGAGATATAACAGCTTCATTATAATTAACATATTCTTGCTCAAAGCTGATTTCAAAATGTATGCATGCCATTTGAAAACAAAAGGTTCTATTAATATAGTTCCTATTGTATAGTTACCAACATATGGAATTAATCGCAACTATCTGCAGGATGGCCACATCCAGTGTTTTGTAGTTGGATAATATACTCTAATTAGATTACCTCTTCTATCCCCGGAAGGGGAGGAAAATGGTTCTATGTTAATCAGGTTGAAAGAATTGCTAGAGTGAAAAGACCTTAGGCATTTTGCCTCATAGTTTGCCACTGAGAATGATAGCTTTCTCTTAAACCAGCAGCAGAGCATGTCTTATTTTGCTGACTATAATTGGCACCATTGAAAAGAAATATCTCTAGATGGAAACAATATATTCTCAGTATATTTGGAAACCAATATGTTTTATAAAATACTGCTACCAGTATATTGCAGTTGTAAATGCAGAGGAAGCTGGTCTCTGACTTTGTAATATATAGACGTATCTATATGGAATAAAGTTTTTATAAGCTTTGTCCTTTTTACAGCTTAGCAAATTCAAATTCTTGTTTCTCTCTGCAAAATAAATTGTTTCCCCAGAATATCAGGGTTAGTGAGTATATTGTTATGGGCTCCAACATGAAGTTAGAATTGTCAATGTAAAACAAACAAAACAATGACAAAATCATTAAGTTAGCCCACTTTTCATTTATAAGACTCAATTATATGAAATCACATGTCTCAAACTGCATACATAACATGCTATTAGTATGTCTTATTACTGCCAAGTGCACTCTTCACATGAGGAAACTGAAGCAAAACTTCTCGGTTGTGTATTAATTACTACCCCACTCACGGCTTAGGTAAGGAAACAATTGGCACTGCAAAAATTGTAGTATTGTTTTGTGAATAAGAAGTAGGCCTTTTAAATTGAAACTTATGATTTTCAGTGATGGAAGACTTTAATGAAGCGAATGGTTAAATTTACAGATAAACACAGCTGTGAGAATGTTTTCAGGTCTACTTTTAATTTAATTGGGTGAAAGAAAATGGACACGTTTTCTCATGGGTTTTTGAGAATAGTGGTCGTGCGTGTAAATGTGTCTCACACAGAATATCTTTCTTAAATATCAATTAAAAGAGACTTTTCCAAAAAACCAAACTCCAATCTAAAAAAGATGAGGTATTGTCAGTCAAATGTTACATGCTGCAAAGGATATTTTACATGCAATCGGGAACCTAGGGGACTAGCAATGAAGTAACAGGAGGCTAGTATTTTAGGAAACTTAAACAAATACTCTAGGTACAAAATATAGGGACAGTTTTTGCCTCTCATTGCTCTCTCCTGCACACGTGTAACTGTATCCTGAAAGCACGTAGGGCAAATAAGTATTTGGCAGCAGACCATGCTTTTCAAACCACTTTCTGCTTAGCTGATTTGTATTTTTTTCTTGTCAGATCCTGTCTGTTACATTTATGTCTTGGTATATTCTAAAGAGGTGACTTATAAATTTGTTCCAGGTACCTTAATATTTCCAAGTCTTATTAGTTAATTGAGAAATTGATTTGGCATATACCTATGGTAATATAAAATTATGATTTTGAATTTAATTTTAATAAATTGATGTTAATATTCCCAACAAAATTAAGCTGAATTTTACTTTTTAAAAAATGATCTTGGAATCTTGTATACAATGCGGGTCTTGGCTTAAAATTTGAAGGTTCAAATGAAATGGATTATGGCATTTGCAGCTGTTTCCCCTTGCGAAAAATGGTTGACAATTTGAGAAACTGTATGTTCACTGCATCAAATCATGATGAATGTTCTGAGTAATAACACTTTATGCCTTCTGTGTTGCTCCCTAAAGATTCCATGTTTATATCTTCTTTTTGCTACTCTTGATATTTTGAATCTATTACTGTCAGGTAAAACATTTTTTAAAGTACACTCAGAGATATTTTTAGCCTCCCTTGTAAATCGTGCTGCGTCAGTATGATACATGTAGAGACAAGTGGTGTGTGGAAGGAGCCCTAGTCAGGTCTCCGTGAAGAGCAGGAAAAGGGGGATGACTAGAAATCGGCAGGGAATGGCAGTAAGTGAATATGATTCATATGATTGTGTTGGCTGTCTACAAAGTATTTTGTAGAAATAATGCACTGGGAAAAAGGTATTGATTCTTTAATTTTAAATTAGTAGTGATACTTATTGCTTGTTGGCATTGAGGTAAAATGAATGAAATAAAACTAGGAGAAACTATTATCAAACAAGACTACTCATAATAAACTCTAGCATAATAAGGTAAAACAATGGTAAACTAATTATCAGTATTTTCTTAGTGCAGGAGTCCTGATATACTCATATATTACTACGCTGTACTCACTTGAGCAGATAGTTTTTTGCATTACAAATCCCTTACTCCAGTTGATCCAAATTCTTTGGGGAAGGGTTGGAAATAAAATGATTTGAGATATGTGAAATGGGGATCATAGCAGTTACTAAAGATTCCATTTATGACTGCATATCCATACATATTTAAACTGAATAAAAGAAATGATAATAATTCAGAACAAGAGAGCTAAGATGAGCCAAAGTATTTAGGAGACAAAATCCTTTCTACTCTTCCGTGAATCAGAAAATTTTTGAAATTACATTGAACTGACATATGCTGTTAATCCTTATGTAAACAAGTTTTATATCAGAATAATATTTTTATGCATCTCTTCACAAAATTAATATGTTTAAAAACCATTCTGTCAGACTTAGTGAGTTAATGTACTTGAACAGAATTAGAAACCAATCACAATTACTAATCTTTATTAATCACAGTTCTCATAAACTAAGCATAACAGTAGCCACTTCTAATAGAGACAATTTAATTAAAATCTGTTCAAGTTATTGCAAGTAGTGTGCTTTCTGGGTTAAAACAACATTTCATTTTGCAAGTCATGGACAAAGAAAACAAGTGAGATAAAAAAGAACAAAATAAGATAAATAAATGACCAGAGCCAGGTGAAATTCTTTGTTCTGCTTAAATAATACAAGTTCCATAATGGTAAAAACTTTTCTGTCTTCCTGAATCCATACCACCTAGACTGTGTGTCCCAGGAGATGCTCAAAATGTGTTAGAAAATTATCTTGTTTTGTTATTTAATCTCACCATAATTTTTGAAAGATATTTAGGATAGATATAATATTCCAGGTTGACATTTTTATTTCTTTCAGAATTTTGAATATATAACCAAAGGCTTTTAGCAATTATTGTTTCTCTTGAGAAATCAGCTCTCAGTATTTTGTTTTTCTTTTTTAAGTTACTATAACTTGATTTCACTTTAGATTTAACTAATGTTTTCTTCTTGTCTTTGCTATTTGTTCATTTAGTATGGTATGAGCAAGTATACTTAAAATTATCATGCTGTGTTCCATATTGCTACGATAAACTGATCATTTTCATTTAATCAAATGGAACACGCTTTTTTGTTCCATTTGATCTCTTATCTCCTTTTGGAAATGTAGTTCCATGTATCAGGAGTCTGCAAGCTTTTTTATGTAAAAGGCCAAGAAACAAGTAATTTAGACTCTTTGGGCCTCGGAAAGGCTCTATTACATATTCTTTTTAAAATCTTTAAATATGTTAAAAAGCAATCTTACCTCAAGGGCTGTACAAACATTGTTCACATATTCTATTTGTTTCTAGAGTTTTCTTCCCTATTTCTGAGCAAATCTTGGGTTTTTAATGACTTATTTTTGTTTAAATGTCAAACACTGTCTATAAAAGTGTAAAGATAATAAAAACCTGTCAACAAAATTGGTATACATGAAATGTATCTCAACATAATAAAGGCCATATATGACAAGCCCACCATTAAAATCATACTCAATGATGAAAGTCTGAAAGCTTTTCCTCTAAGATCAGAGATAAGACAATGATGCCCACTCTCACCACTTTTATTCAACGTAATATTGGAAGTCCTAGCCAGAGCACTTATGAAAATAAAAGAAAGAAAGAAAACATCCAAATCAGAGAGGAAGGTAAAACTGTCACTATTTGCGAAGGACATGATATTTGTATATATATATATGTGTGTGTGTGTGTGTGTGTGTGTGTGTAAATATATATATATATATATGTATATATAAAACCCTAAAGACTCCACCAAAAAACTGTTAGGACTAGTAAATGAATTTAGTGAAGTTGCAAAATAAAAATTCAGTATACAGACATCTGTTGCATTTCTATACACTAATAACAAACTATTGAAAGAGAAATGAAGAAACCAATCTCATTTACAGTTTCAAGAAGAGGAATAAAGTATCTAGGAATACATTTAACCAAGGACATGAAAGACCTGTGCACTGAAACCTATAAGATATTGATAAAGGAAACTGAAGATACAAGTAAATGGAAAGATACACTGTGTTCATGGATTGGAAGAATTAATCTTATTTAAATTTCCATACTATTCAAAGCAATGTACAGATTAAAAAAATTCTAATGGCATTTTTCATACAAATAGATCAAGCAATCCTAAAATTTGGATGGAACCACAAAATACCCCAAATAGACAAAGCAATCATTGGCTTTTAATGTTCCAGTATTTATAACTCTATCTTCTTTCTACATTTAGTATCATGTCATCATTTCCTCTCTTAAGAAATTACTTCTGGTGGGGGGCTTCTGATAGTACTAGCTGTTAATAGCTTACCCAGATTCTTTAGTCACTCTACTTTTAGTTACCTCCACTGGTTTGTACAGTGTATTGAATTGTTTTAAAAAAGCACAATGGGAAATTGGCATAGTGATGGGATCACTTTTGAGAACTGGAGTGATTGAAAAGACTTGAAATATGAGGAAGAAAATAAAAGTTGTCATTTATATGAATATAATACTGGAATGAAAAATAATTGGAATGATAGCAACAAATAATCAGCCAAGGCTTCAAAAGATTCTAAATTTTCTGAAATATTGTCTATTTGCATTCAATATTTTTCATCCATATTACCTGTGAAGCTACATTTTGTTCATGTAAGAAAATTATTTATCAGTAAAAAAGGATTCTAAATTTTCTAGCATATTGTCTATTTTGCATTCAATCTCTTTCATCCATATAACTTGTGAAGCTACAAAATTGCTCATTAAGAAAATTATCAGTAAAAAGTAAGCTTTTAGAATTTATAATTGCAACAGAATTTTTCTCATGATCAAACTAGCTCTTCGATCTGCTGAAGCTAGATGAATTTGGCTTATGTTCTGAAAGAGTTGACTTAAACTCATACTCTAAAACAAAAGCATTGATTAAGTTGATGTTAATATGAACAGCAGGAGAGTGTGATTCTAGCGAACCTTGTATGTTCTACTGACATCCTGTTAATGAAGTAGAACAACAGCGGTATCTTTTTTATTCAGCTGTGACTAATTATCTTTCTCAATCAGATTAAAATATTGAATGCAGATTTATTTACAATGAAACTAAAAGTCTAACTTTGGTAATAAAATCCAAATAATGACACCCACAACTGCCTGAGAATCATGATACTCACTCTCACAATGAAGGAGCAAAAGAGCTGACAGTACATAAAAGGAAATGAGTCACATTTTCTCTTGTTCTTCCTAGATGCTTTTGGGCATAATACTTTGAGAAAAATCCTTGTGAAAAATTTAGGGAAAGAACAACAATGATTTTCCCTAAAATACACACGAACATATGCACAGGCAAGATCTTGACTTTTAAATTCTGATGCTGATCCCTTTTAAAAGGATGCTGACACCTTAAAAAAAGCCGTGCTTTTTGTATTGATTGTTCATTGTTAAGTATGAAGTAAATTACACTTGTGCATGCATGTGTATGTATGTTTGTTGGTTTTTGGGGGGTGAGGTTTTATGAAGAAGACTAAGATGACATGTACATGTTTTCTAGGGATTTAGATGTCATTTTATCCTCATATAACATCTTGATAATGTCAAAGTAAAAGCCGAGGTATGGTTAACAAAAATCACATACTCCAACCAAACTAAAATTGATTATTTCCTAAAGGCGACCTATTTAGTTTGTTTCTGAGTAGAATATGATTCAAAGCAGAATAAGCACAGAAATATGTTGACCTTTGAAGATAGTTTATTATGTATTCACAATGCTGATTCTTCGGGTGTTACTACTGAAAATGGCAATTTCAATCGTTGAATATGATGGTATTTCAAATTTTGCTTAAATAATTTGTCAAATTAACAAACAATAAATTAATTAATAATCAAATAATTTTAAATAATATAACTAATGGACATCACTTGGCAAATACTGAGATTAGTTTTCCCAACTACTAGAAATAACAGAGAAGAGGTATATTAGCTTCTGAAATTTAAAGTAACTTTAGAAACAAAATAATATATTTTTGTATGTAGTTGTGATTACTTACTTTCCTTATTATTTGCCCAAGACTGTATCCAAACCAACTAGGACAATAACCCCAATGTGTGTTGATGTTCAACCTCAGTTCTACCAAGAGTTGCTTGCTAGTAAATAGAAGTGAGAAGACACGGAAACATCAAAATGAAAATTATTGCATAAGCACTATACCAGCAAACCTGAATACAGAAATATTTTCACTGCCTTCTTTTCCCTTTCCACGTTAAAATTTCATGACTTTGGGATGGTTGAAGAAAAAAGTAAAATGAGGATAGATCACTTATTTTTCTGTATTGAAAATAGCTTTTATACCTAACTACATAAAAAAGAATATTTTTATTTAAGGAAAAAGTTTATAGATAAGCTGTTTAGGAAGAAAGTAAAAAAATTACATAAATCCACCTAGAGATAATTGTAACTTATTTTGATGTCATCCTTTTGTGCATTTCTCTTTTTAATTTTTTAAATACATTTTAATTAAATTTATGGGGGTGACATTGATTAGTAAAATAATACGCATTTCAGGTGTATAATTCTATATCATCTATGCATCGTGTCGTGTGTTCTCCACTCAAAGTCAGTACTCCTTTCATCACCATATATTTGACCCCCTATGTGCATAATGGACACACATTTATAATTTTCCATATCAAATTTGACATTTATAAACATTTTCACTTTTTAAAATATAACTATTTTATTCCTTTTTACCTTATTCCTCTTCTACCCTACTCCTTTCTTCTGTTCTCACTCCTACTCCAATACCTTTAACAATCCAGTGGGTATTTTTCAGTAACTTCTGCCTTGATCGCATAATATGGCACACATACACACAAATATACACACACACAAACACACACACACACACAAACATACACACACACAAACATACACACACAAACACACACACACAAACACACACACACAAACATACACACACACACAAACATACACACACAAACACACACATACACACAAACATACACACACACAAACACACACAAACATACACACACACAAACACACACACAAACATACACAAACACACACAAACACACACAAACATACACAAACACACACACAAACATACACACAAAAACATACACAAACACACACACACAAACACACACACAAACACACACACACACACAAACACACACACAGTTTTTTTTTAATTTGGTACTGTTTCTTGTACAAAAATGAGGTTATGTTTAACTACTTGCTGCTTGCTTTTCTCACTTAACAATATATCTTGAAAAATGATCCATGACTAGTATTATAGATTTAACTCTTTTTTTGTATATATTGAAGCTATTATCTAGATATCTCAAGTCTATTCATATGTCTTTTCTCTATTCAATGCATTTGCTACTGTATGCTATGTTTTACATAATTTTCTCACACATATCTTCAGGTTCATTAATTTGTGTCTTTACTTGTAGTTTCATGTTTTCAGTCTGCATTTAAAAGAAACCTTCATTTTTCATTTATAAAAGTGTTCTCTAGCTCTTTGCCAAACCTCATTTATTTCTTCATCATATCCTTTTCTTTTAAAAACTTTTTAAAATTCCCTTTAATTGTTTAAATATATTTATTTTATAGTTTCATTCATGTCACTTGTTAAGTTCCTGGGGTGCCAATTCTTCTTGTTCGTTACATTGTCTTTTTCTCACTTACGGTGGTTTGTTTCTCTGTTTTTAATAATTTTTCATTATAAGCTCATTTAACACATGAACTGTTTTCCCTCCCCATGGGATTCTCATATGAGATATTGTTAAATTTCTCCTCACAGAAATTTTGAACTTGCTTCTTGTAGGTGCTCTATGTGCATCATTTTCCTGTAACTAGTCAGTGTCTGTATTTTAATAATACTATCTTGGCTTGGGATTTCTCTATCCCACCTAGGTAGAGTATATGTGAACTTCACATCAGCAAGAGATAAAGTTTCCATTTTCCTCAGGATAATTGTTTTTTACCCCACTCAGTTCCAGAAAAAAGAAGTCTCCATTTAGTATAGATATCTCTAGAAACCTGAACAACTTAAGTTCAAGTAGTCAATTTAGGAGAGGATGCTGGAGAAATTAGTGGGGGTACGGAAAAGAAAAAGCTCACGAAGCCTGCATCACCAACCAGGTTACCCCTGTGGGCGGCTGCAGCTGCTTTCCGCTGGGGAATTCTAGGAGGAAGCGGTGAATGAGGAAGCAGGTGTATTCATCGGCCACATCCCCGGCTCTCGTTGCTGGAGATCTCTGCTGGGTGCCCTTCCAACACTTCCAAATAGGGACTGGGAAAACATTTCTGTAGGCAAATTGTCACAGGCACTAGTTGTAAGCAATCTCCTGTGTACAGACTAGTGTCCAGGAGATATGATGGTTCATCAGTAACATCTAGCAAACCTTCCTTGTCACCTGTCTGGGTCAGTAGGTAGAATAATTTATATCTTATTTTCACTGGACTGATAGTTGCTGGAGAACCTTGTGTCGTAACCTTGTATGGTATAAAATCTAACCTAAACCTAAACCTAAATGAGATTCAGCTAACCTTCTAGAGCTGTTTTGTCATTCAGGTTTTGCTTTGTATCTGGCATCAGAAGATTTCTTTCTTTCTTGTGTATTAAGCCATAATTATAATATATATGTATATGTAGTGAAGCAATTATACTTTATCTAATATCTCTAGATACTAATAATGAAAGATTTTGGTGCCAGCCTACTTCATATTTTGGTGGATTTAAAAATCCCTCACCCTTTTAAATAGCTACTTAGTATGTATTTTGTAGTAGAAATATATTTGATACTTCACATAGTAATAGACATTTACTTTTCCAGTCCCTCCTTCCCTGTCCCTGCAAACATAGCCCCAGATAACATGTCTATGCTTATAATTTTTGTGGTAATGATTTTCTCTTTGGGATAACATCCCTGGAATGATATTGCTTTGTTAAGAATTATTTACAGTTTTAAATTTTAAGAGAATATTACTTTACTGAATTAAAAAATGTTGTAATTATTTGTATTCACGCTAGTGATACATGCTGAAAAATTATTGATTCATCATGTAGATGGCAGTAAATTTGTGTGTGTGTGTCTATATCTATCTGTCAGGGTACTTGCTAATATGTAAACATTTTTATTATTCAGATCCTTAATGATGAAGGTAATTTATTTCATCCTTCTTTTGTAAAGAAAAATACATAAAATAATTAAAATGAAAAGGAAAGCACAGGGCTAGAATAATAAATCTGAAAACTTCCTGTTTGGCAAACCATGAGATTAAAAGCTCCATCTTTAGACTCAGAGAAGAGGAGATAAATTCTCCCAAATGAAACTAACTCTATGCATGGGGCCATTCAGGTGCTTGGTATGAATCCTTAAGGAACTATACCGAGGCTCACAGATGCCGGGAGACACCAGTATGGTAATTAGGACATGCTCTTGAAATCAGATGAAGTAACTGCTTTCTTGGACTTTGATAAATGCTGCCTCTCAAAATGTATAATGTTAAGTTATCTTGGGAAATGCTGCAGCTCACAGACTTAAGGCACTGTTGACTAGTCAAGTTTCTCTAAAACCAACCTAGGTTATCTCTGTTGAAATGAGCTTCTATTTCTGACATATACCAAGTGAAAAAATCTCCCAAGCTGTATATCACCATGGCTGCTGTGTTTGTAAACTTTCTACTTGAACTAAGAACATGTTATTTTAGACAAAAATAACCAATTTTAATGATTGCCTGATTTTGTTACGTTAAAATACTTTTCCCTTATTTGTTTTTAAATAACAAGAGATCATATTCTATTTGAATAAATTATAAGTAATGTAAAATATTATCAATCTAATATTATCAACTCAGAATTTATTTTATTTCAACAGAGGCTACATTGAATTTTTTGTCTTGATGTGGAGAAAAAAATTGAATGAATTTATGACTAATATGAAGTTTGTAAAGGGGATATTTAAGACTAGCAGAACAAATCATTTTCACAAACTCCAAAACATTTTTTACAAATCATTAATGTACTAATAAAAATTACCTTTTTGTATTTTTAAACAGATACCAAAAACATTTATATATATGTTTTAAAGTTGAGAAAATATCATTAAAATGTAAATGTTTGCTATGTGATAATGAATTTCCATCAAGTAATTCTAATTAATTAAATTGAAGCATTAGATTGTGAGAAGTAAATTTTGGCTTGCATGAAAATGTTTCACTTGTATCCACAGTGCTTGTAAAATGTAAATTTTTTGTCATTGGGGCTGTTTATCATGTTTTCTAGTAGAGTTTAATTTCTCTGATTTTTTTTTTACATGTGGGGAGAACAAGAATACCACTGATTTTTAGTAACTGATAGGAGTTACCCTCTGCAGCTTTCTCCTAACCCCCTGTTAAGAGCCAAGTAAAAATTCAATGCTCTATATACAAGTGTCCTGAAGTTTTCAGTAATTAACATAGCAGCAAGCAAGTTCTTTGTTCACTGTATTACAACAATTATTTTATTATAATTCTCAGAGCTTGCTTCATGTATTGCCCTAGAGCGTAGTTCTGCCTATAAAGCCTTTAGAAGAAGAAACTGTTTCACATGGGTTAGTTTCTTTACTCCACCCGTTGTATCAGCAAGGGATTTTCACATTCAACAAAATAACGTGCGTTCATTGCCCTTTTATCAGTGGTGATCATCAGGCGGTGGGCAGTATAGGTACAGTCGTGTTCTACCAGAGAAATAACATGACACTATCAAGACCCTTCAGAGCAACTGCCTCAGTTGTGTATACTTTCCTATTTTTGAGTGATCTCTGGCTCTGGCATCATCATTTTCGAAACTGCAACATTAATATTTATTGAGTGCTTGCTATATGCGTACATCAATCTCTGTGTTAAACCTTTTAGGTATCTTATCTCTTGTAATCTTCAGAGCAATCCTACTGGGTAGAAACTATTAACATGATCCTCCCTTAATTTTACAGTTGAACAAACTGAGGTTTAAAGAGATTAAATAATCTATTTAAGGCCAGACAGAATCTCAGTGTTGAAGCCAGAATTTGAATCTAAACATTTCTGAATCCCGAGTCCAGATTTATAACCACTATTTAATGATACAGCTTCACCACGTTATCCTCTTTCAGACACTCCCGTAGCTCCAGGATCAAGGGCATGAAAAAATGAATTGTAAGTCAGTCTTTAATATATACTAACTGGGAATAGAACTGGTGAAATAATCTGACCTGTCTTTAAATACAAAAGCCAAAGTTAATTATGTTTTAATCAATAATTGATCATTTAGTCCTACTATGTATTTATGTAAGTAGTGTGTCAGATGCAATTAAATACTATGAAGAAAAATGAAGGAGGGTATGAAGGGTGGGGAATGGATGTGATATAATTTTAAATAGGGTGGTAATGAAAGTACTTCATATTTAAACAAAGACTCCGAAAGGATAGATATGTTGAAATCTGTATTCTTAGCCATCTGATTCATCTAACCATTATTGGCTAAATATTTAATATGTGCCTATTGCTGTGTTAAGTTCTTGGAATTTCATGATCAGTGAACACCAACGTGGTCCCTATCTTCATAGAGGTTACCAAGATCAATGAAATAGTTGTCAATAAATGTAAAATTTGAGCTCTGACAAGTGTAATGGTCATGAGGATTTGGGACAAAGAGCTCAGCGAAGGTCTTTGGCAATGTGGAATTGGAAGAAAAAGGAAAAGTAATTTGATGAAGGCTTCCCTGAGGAAGAGGTGATTGAATTGAGATCTGAAGATAAATAAAAGAAAACTATGAGTGAGTACAGAAGAGTGCAGGACCTATTTATAGCACGCAGAGGTCAAAAGAAAATGTTCAGTGAAGAACAGAATTGCAGAGAGCCTGGTACTGGGGCAGTGTGACACAGCTGATAGAAGCCAGTGTAGCGGGGACACAGCCTGATGCAGAGTGGATGTCACAGGACACAAGGGGTTGGGCAATCGTCATGCTGGCAGAGCTACTCGTTCACCTGTTGCTACTCAACTGCATTGTGCATTTCTCTTTCCACAACTATTTTCTCATTGCATTCTTCTATTTTCCACGTGTGGAAGATGGAAAGAAATACCGCGATAGCTCCAATCCAAGAATTAATAAGACAGGATTGAATTCCAGACCTGTGCATTTTATTTGCATTTGAGCTGAAGATTCAGTTTGGTCATTTATTTTCTAGCTTTTTCCCCCCTTGATCACAGACAATAACAGTTGATTGTGCATCTAAAACAAACAACAGGTTTGTAAAGTTGTTTAGTTTTTAGTTTGAGTTGATAAATGTTTGTTTTATCTCAGTAATTTTAGTTGGTACTTCTAACTAAATGATAAACTCTTCAGAGGAGAAATTGCAGCCCATTTATATTCATAAATGAAGAATGAAATTCTTCAGAATAACAGGTTTTTAAAATTGTATTCCAACTCCATCTGTTGATTTTACATGTTAAATTGTTTTAATTCTCCTAATAAGAACGATGATTATTTATGGTCTGTAAATATGAATCTGGCCCTATATATTGATTCAGGTAAACGTGTCATTAAAGTATTCCAAAACTGCCCTACAGATTTATTGAACAAAAAAATATCTTGAAGAAGTGACAGTAACATCTGTAGAAATTCTATAAAATAAGCTGATCAACTTGATCTCAATAGTCACCTCGTGAAGAACCTCAAACCCGAGTCTTCCAAACTATTCCCTGGAAAAATCCATTGTAGTTTGTCAGTTTCACCTTATTATGGAGATTACTTCCATATGTTCTGTCTGGAGGAATACCTCAGTCACTTAATATCAATAAGCAATTTTCTCAAACTTCAACATAAAGCTATGGGAACTCAGAAAACACAAGCATACATTTGCCTGAAAGGAATTCATGTTCTCTCTAAAAATGAACGTCCAGAATATAATTACAAAAATTACAATCACAGTATATGTATGACATTGCTATTTTAGGAAAATTCCAAGTTTAAGTTTCTAAATCTTTATTAGTTATTTCAACAAGCTAGGTTTTACTAGCCTATTTAAAAGATTGCATGAAAAATAATAAACTGTATGTTCACAAGTTTCTGGCTTAATAATGACTTTTTTCTCAGAGTGTGTCTTGTAAAAAATTTTTCAACTTTACTTTTGAATAATATTATATATAAATATTTCATATATGTGAAATATTTTATATAAAACAAGCTATTTGACATGTTTATAAAATATTAAATAATATTTTATATGCATACAAGGTCAGACAATTAATTTCATGAACTCATCCTAGAAAGTGCTACATACTTCATTGCTGAATATTATTACTTTCCCCTTCAAAGTACTTCCCTTGTGAAGTTAAGCACGGATGCCAGCTCCTCATCTACCCTTCAAAATAACTTTGGGACTCTTTCTCTGGAATGGCCATCAGAGCTGGTGTCATCTCCCAAATGTGACAGTTAAGTTTGTGAACTGCCGCTGTGTGCTTACATTGACAGCACGGTGCAAACACCTCAGTCAGGAGGCATAACTTTGGCAAGGGTTATGATATGTGGTATGTCACAATGCGTGCATTGTTATGTTACAAAAAAATCCAGAGAAAGATAAATATAACCCTATGTCCAGACACTCAGAGAGAAAAACAATGCATTTTTGAGACATAGGAAAGTCTAAACAAAAATTTCATTTTTCAATGTAAACTGATACTCAGATTCATATTGATTGAGTGCTTACTGTATATCGGATATTGGCCTATATATTGAAGATAGAGTAGTGGTCACATGAAGGATTAGCTTTACTTTATAGATAGAATTTATCACATAAAATATTAAATAGTTATGAGTGAGTGGATGATGAACTATCTATTTCAGTTGCCATTTGCAGTTATCGTTCAGCTTGGTCCCTAAAAAGGGACGCCTGCCTAGTGTCACAGCGCTGGCACGCCGGCTCCTTCCCTGCCGGAGAGTCGGAACCAGCTGCCAGATGGAAGCGGAGCTAAAGCGTCCGCCGGGGCCTTGACCCTGCGCCCCGTGGGGCCCTCCCCACCGCTGCTAGGAAGGCACCGGCCTCCTCGGAAGGCAGGAAAAGCTGCTAGGCTTCTTTACTGTTGGGGCTCGGAAGCCCCGGAGCGTCTCTTCTTCTTCATTCTATTGGCCGAAGCACTCGCAGGCTCCACCTGCTGTGGGATACAGGCTAGCGGGGGAGCAGGTCGGGTCCGTCGTCGGTACCGGTCAGGTAACAGGGAAGCGCCTCACTTAAACACAATGCAGCACCCAGACGATGCACTGTAGGATTCTATACCTGGAGCCCATATAATTTTTGCTGACCAATGTCACCCCAATACATTTAACAATAAAAAAATGATATTTAAATGTAAATAGGGAATAGTCCAGTTAACAGGTATGTATATAGGCTTCTGAGGGGTGGACTTCAGTGCAGGCTTTCGTATACTTGGGCACTGAAAGCAGCCTAGCGGAGCTTCTGTATTAAGCTGTTATTGGATGCAGGAGCCACTGAAAGAGCTAATCAGCCGGAGGAAGGAAGGAATTCCCTTTTCTGGGAACAGTCAGGAGCTATGAAAGGTTTGACAAAAAAATAATAACTATGAGAGTTCTTTTGAGAAAAATTGGAGCCAGATAAGTATTAGTGTGTAGAGACATACTGAGAGTGTATCAGAAGTGGGCAGAAAGGAGATGGGGTTGGATGCGAATAAAAGGAGATTACATAATAATTTAGGTTATTAGAATGGATACAATTCAATGATAATTTTAATATGGATAGATGAGTGAATGGGAGGAATCAAGAACAATTTCTGGGTTTCTAGTTGAAGAATATGCACAGTGGTGCTATTTACTAAAAAAAAAAAAAAAAAAAGAATGATTAGAATAGTAAGTGTTCTGGTGGAAGATAATAATTTTATGTTTGGCCAGATTACAGTTAATTGTCTATATAAATTTGAAGCCCAGAAGTGCAATCTAGTTTGCAATATAGCTTTGAAAATTATACAAATGTGGACTACATAGTAAACAAAGTTATGAAAGTGACCAGTTTGAGATCACTTTGGGAGAGAGGCCAGGGTGAACAGAAGAGGGAGAAGAGGAAAATGCCTGAGGAACTACAACAGGTTACATACAGCTCAGGAAAGCTAGCTGGGCAGATAGAAATGGTAGCAGCATTTAAGGAGACTTCACAAGTTATTCTGTTTTAGTTTAAAAAAGAAAAATACTTTAAATAAGGATGAGTTTACGCAAGTAGTACCAGGATGGTATTATGGGCATTTAGCTCATAAGCATAGAGGATTGGAATGAAGAAATGTAATGGCCCCACTGGATATTTTTTCACTTTTTCTAATAATTTCCAGATAATTGCATCTCGTGCCAAATGGCTCCTTTATAAGACAACTATTAAAAATTAAAGCTAGACCAGAAGGCGATTAGAAATGAAAAAAAAAAATTGAAAATCCTATTATACAGATGAAAGAAGTAGAAACAGTTAAACTTGAGAATAAAAATGCCATAGAAAACAGGAGATATTTTTAAATATTAGAAACACTGGTTTATGAGAGAAGATAGATTGATTTCACACAACTACAAGGAATCTCACTAGCACTAAAATTTTGTTATCGTAGAGATATGGCTCGTGACTCATATTAAGGAAAAACACTTTTTTACATCTAGACTCCTTTTAGTATGATATTAATTTAGATATTGTGTTAGAATAAGTAATTTGGCCTCCAGCAAGCCAAACTTCAAACAAAACCTTTTTCTTTTTAATACAATAAGGCATTGGGTTGAGAGAATACTCTGGCTTTCTTGATTAGAGACTAAATCACTATTGTATTTTAAAATATGACAATGTAAATGTCCTTAGTGGTTGTCACACAAAGTTACAACTACACAAGTATGGTAGCATGATTCTTGCTTATACTGCTAGTTGTCAGAATATAGTGTTTTTACAAAAATGGCAGAATCAAATACCTATGTAATCTTGGCGGTGTGGAGCTATTTTTTCTTAGAGAGGAGTTTGCCCAGCAGAGCACCAATCATAGTGTATACATCTGACCTGTGAGAGGATCCCCAGTCTGGCTGGGGGTGAATTTCTACTCACAGCAGATGTGGGAGTTCTTTCCATCAGCTCTAGTGTGGGGCTTTAATTTGACAGAGCAGTAGTTTCTTTTGTGGCCAGTTTTGTGGCGTGTCTATATTAGTCCATTTGGGACGTTCAGATGAGGGTCTCTTACTTCAGTCCTCCCATATTCGAGGATCCATTTAGAACCCTGAAATCAATCCCTTCCTGTCTATGCTAACCAGAATGCATTTGCTCTCTATACCTGTTAGATCTCCTGTATTATATTTAAAATCAACTAGAAGCAAGGAATAAAAATGAATCAGCTCTTCTTTAAAGATACATCGTTGGGACACACAAATGTTTCCCTTTTGACCTTTGTATATTAATTTATTGAGTTTTTGACATGAGGAATGCACACCATGTGTTCACTGATTAAACAATGACTAGAAGAAAATTCTAACTTTGTGAAAATTCGTTTGTTTAAAAAGAGACATGGTCTTCAAAGAAGTTTATACTCTTTATCTTTCTATAAAAAGTAGTATACAGGCATGCTATAGAATATTTGGGAAATCAGGTGTGCTTTAACCGTTTTCCCATTGGCCCCAAGAATACTTACTGGCATGGCTTGTGGCTGCAGGGTTGACCCCAGGACAACTCGCAGATTACAGCCCTTATAGTCCTAACCTTCCCCCACAAGTTCCATGCTTTGAAATTTACCGGACGAAAAAATATTATTAAATATTGCTTATCATATACATTTCTGTTACATTATGATTAAAGATAAGTTCTGTTTAGAAATAAGTTTTTATATTTTATTTTTACACTGAAGACCATGTTTATGTAAAATTAAACGAACGTGGCTGTGAGCTGCACTGTTTTTTCTAAAGGGGAAAAGTTAAAAGCCAGTTCGGGGGCTGCAGTCAGGTACGGTTTTGCCGTGTGTTTTCCTTCCTTTTTAAAAAAGTCAGGCCAGTGAGCACAGCGTAGTGGCTATTGCACTCAAAACGGTAGGTTGTCATATAATAGGTACATTGTCAGTGATTTGTCAAATTTAACTTTATATTAAATCCTGAATCTTTCTACTTTTTCGTGAAAATGAGCTTCTGTACTAAGGATGACCTTGGCATAACAATATGTACTCTCTTTTAGATAGAATTAGGGAATGGATATCGTAACTTGTTAGTAAATTACTTATTTCCACTGTGCCACCAGTCACGTTGTCTCGTCAGGATCATGATGAGAAAAATGCTACAGGGAATACTCTTATTATGCTATAAATTTCTATGTTATTTCAGAATGAATTGATTTCCAAACAAAGCTTCAAGCAATGACTTTTTCTTTCGGATGGAATAAGGCATGGGGTAGAGGAAAACTTCTTTGACTTTTTTGAGTAAAGTTTAACAAATTATTTGCAGACTTGAAATAGGACATGCACTGAATGTTCTTAGATGTTGTCACATAAAATTGCAACAATACATGTTGCCAGTGACTTGATTCCATTTCAGCCGTGTAACGTTTCTTATCTCTTGGGGCAATGCAATGATATGCTTCGGTTTATACCGTAGATCTCTAAAAAGTTGACTTCATGCTTCTAAAGGGAATGTCGGGAGTTAGCCAACTGAGAAACCACAGAAATACTGTTTGTTCTTCCAAGACTTGTTTTGGCAATCCTCTGCTATATTGGAAGAAATAACCCAAGGGGAAAAAGTTCTGTCAAAACATTAATGTCATGTTGGAGTTATAGCCACATCTGTAAGTGTGTCTGTCCTGTGTCATGATTGATGTGTGCATCACGCAAGTGATTTAGTGGCAATGTTCTATAAAAAATAGTGAAAATAAACACAATGGATACCTTAGTTATATGTTCTATGGCCGTAGATATAGGAAACATTGATTATTTTTATCAAATTATTTGGACCATTATCAATTGATGACAGCATTATCAATTTAGTGACCACTGATAAAGAGCTTAAAAGAGAGGCCACTGTGGGATCTTTGGCATTGTGATTTCACTTGATTTGTCAGCAGAGATATTAATCAAACAACAAATAAGTCACATGGGAAAGAGAGACTGGCTGCTCAGAAACCCAGGGACAATTGTCTTGCTGGATTCATTACAGTTTAGGGACTGCATCACTGTCTTGTATGTTCAGTCGTTTGCATGGTGAGAAGGAAGCTGTCTTTGTAGACAGACTCATATTAGCCAATTTATCAGTGACTGATGGATATAAAACACTGATGTATATAAACAAAAATGTCATTGTTCTTTTATGCAGAGAAATAAACCTGTCAAATGAATCTGATTGTTTGATTCTGCCTCTTTAGCATGTTGTCTTGTTAGGGAAAACAATAGAGAACAAGGAAGCAATTAACTGATTTAAGTCTCTCACAGATAAAATAGCCTAACCTGTGTGAGAGGATTGCTCACATTGGATTAGCCAGAACGCCGACTCCCTTGAACAATTTTAAAATGCGCACAGTCAACAAACTCTCTCTCTCTCTCTCTGTCTCTCTCTCTCTCTCTGTCTCTCTCTCTCTCTCTCTGTCTCTCTCTCTCTCGTCTCTCTCTCTCCGTCTCCCAACTGATAATTGATCATTTTTCTATTATTGCATGCTTTCTCCATGAAGAACATATATCAATTTTCTTCACAGCAATCAGTGAGTTCTCATATCATAAGATAGGAAGTACTTAACTTTACCAAACTTGTCCATTACTCATGTATTCACAGTATCTTGTTTTACTTTCACTTATGGCTAATTCTGTATTTTGGGTACAGATTTTGTTAGTAAAATATTATACATATTTTTAGATTAAAATTTGATTCTGGCTTTTGAGGGCATCTCAGTTCAGCCCCATTATTCATCTATTAAATTGTGATTCTCTTTGTGTTGGTAATGAGGTTCATCAATATTCTTCAAATATTTTTAGAACTTGTAGATAGACATAAATATTTGTATTAATATACATCTATAGATACATATTTTGATATAGATAGGTAATTTCTCAGGACATCAAAAAATGCTCATTTAATTGAATGGTCTGAATAATGTTTTTTGTCTTTACACTGGCCATATGGGTGTGCATATCAATTGGGTTTTTTATATTGATTCAATTGGAATTATTCAATTAGTATATGAAAAATTATTCATAGTTTATTCATTTACTGAAAAATGGTCTTCAGTTCGATGACAATTACATTCTGAATCAAATTATCTCTGTAATCCCTTCCCCTCATCAAGCTTTAGTTAGATCAGCTGGCGTATTTGGAATGCTAAGGCACATTGTGCAACAAAAGAGGCAAACTTTTTAATGGAGCCCACTCTCCTGCTTTGCAATTCCCTCTGGTGAAGTTGGCTCAGACTTAGTTAGCCAAATAAAGACATTTTCCTTTGGAGAGATGCCTTATGGCTGCTTCTAAGGGTAGTTCTCTTCATTTTTTAGTATTGAAATGTCTCTTTGTTTCAATACTGGCTAGCTCCACACATGTTAATGCTCTTGAATCACACATATTCTTTTAAAAGTAGGGTCATTCCAAGGGCATCAAAGGCTTAAAGTAACAATACAATAACTACTACTAATTAACCAAAAATGGGGCTTCATGTGTAGACTTTATGGAGTAGACTACTAGCCGGTGTCAAGTCTGTTATTTTTTCTTCCTGGGACCGTAGCCCCACTACGTTAAGACTCCATTGAAATTAGGAATGGCCATATGACTGAGTTTCAGTCAGTGGGTGATGAACACAGTTAAAAACCTCTTACTGTGATTCTACATTTGTTCGTCTGGGTGGAAAGGAGACAAATACTAGGGTGAAGAAACACTTGACAGCCTGGTGTTGGTGTGGTTACAGGATAGAGTACTTGAACTTGAACTGTCCGCTGAGCAGAAACATCTCTTTGGACTTTAGGTGAGTGAGACATAAACTTTTGTGTTGTGAAGCCACTGAGATTTCAGTTGGTGCAGCCGTTGTTCTCTTAGCAAGCGCATGATCTCCACCCTATTTAAAGTATCTATACTTAAGGAGTGAAGACACTGAAATTTATTTAGAGTTAGTTTCCCATGGATATTCAGCTATTCCACTTAGTGTGAAATTTGAAACTCCAAATTATTATTATTTTTTATCATTTGCCATGTTGTCAAATACGATGGCATAGATTTCTGAAATCTTATATAATGTTTAAAAGTTCAGAACCTGAAGTCAGAGAAACCTGAATTTACAATGCTCTCAGTACTTACTAGTTATATGCACTTGGGAACATTTCTTAATCTTTCCACTTGTAAACTGGAAATTATAATAATTTTTAATTTATAATGTTATAGGTTTAGGTGAGAATATTTAAGTTAAAGACTTACCAGAATGCTTTATATATAATTACTATAAAACAATGAGAGATTGTTTAATGTTTGATGTGAAGTCCACCAAACAGTATAAAACGTAGAATCTACCTTCTCTCTCCCAACTTACAAACTCTTTTTTTCCAATACCATATGACCCGGCAATTCCACTTCTAGGTTATCTATCCAAAAAACTTGAAAACCTTAGTCCACGAAGATATATGTACCCCAATGTTCATCACAGCGCTGTTCACAGTGGCCAAGTCATGGAAACAGCCAAAGTGCCCTTCAATAGACAACTGGATAAAGAAGCTGTGGTACATATACTCAATGGAATATTACTCAGCTGTAAGAAATGATGAAACAGGGCCATTTATGACAGCATGGATGGACCTTGAGACCATCATGCAAAGTGAAATAAACCAGACAGAAAAAACCAAGAACCATATTATTTCACTCATATATGGAACACAAAGCTAAAAGCAACAAAGAAACAAAAACTTATGGACACAACCAATAATTTAGTAGTTAGTGGTTATCTGAGGGTAAGGGGGTAGGGAGAAGGAGAGAAGGGACAGTTCTCAAATACATGGTGATGGAAAGAGAACTGACTGGGTGATGAACACATAACACAACACATAGATGATGTATTGTAGAATTGTACACCTGGAACCTATGTAATTTTTACTAACCAATGTCATCCCAATAAATTTAACAATTAAAAATAGAAGAACCAAAGAAATAGAAAACAAATAATATGCACAATTAAAAACAGAATATCATATTACAATACATGTAATAATAATAGTTGGTATAATTTATATTCTCATATTAGTTATAGTTTATTTGGTAGCTTTGTAAATAGTAGGGAGATGACTGATGGTTGAAAGATAGCATTTAAGGTTGTGTACTGAAATTGCTGTGGTGATCAAGATGAGAGCAGCCTATTCACTACAACATTTTCTGAGGTGCTGTGCGTGTTCATCAAGGTTACAGAGCCCTTCCACATATTACTGAAGTTGAAATGAAATGTACTAGAGGAAATTAAACAGTTAATGAGGACAAAGTTGGAATGACTCCACATGGGTGCAATATCTAGGGGGAATACTGGTGGGGTCTGAGGAAAAGAACATAAGTAAAGTTGCAAAGACGCTTTTAAGTTTATAATAAAAGCCAAGTTCCTGAGCCTGAGTCATGGAGAACTTTAAAGGTACTTCAGACATTTTATGTGTGTGGTACCTGTTTTATGACTTGGCCAGGTACCCTTAATAAACTAGGACAAACTAGATGCTTGGTACCTGCAAACTGCCTCATCTATTTTACCTGGTGATAATTTCAGGGTCAGGAGATGGTAGAGCTCATCCTCACTGTGTAGTAGTTTTCTTGAATTTCCCTAATACTTCTTGCTTTTCCCCAAAGGGATCAGTCCCAAATAAAGGGCTTGGCCCTGGTAAACAAGAATATTAGTTAAGACTATTCACATACCAGCCTACACTCATTCCTCATCTCAGTGATACTGACTGTTAACAGTCTACGGTGTCTCTCCAGGCCTTTGACTAAATAGTTTCTTTGGCAGCCAGTACACGAGTATGGAATAAATGGATAAGAGGCATATGGTTATAGAAAGAGGAAAGAAAGCTAGCATTTTATGGTGACTATAAAGAGGGTGCCAAAAAAATGTATACACTTTATAAGAAAGGAAAAACTATTAAAATTGTAATACTTAATATATACTGATAACAAAAGATGAATATAAATCATGTTTGACTTCTGAAATTACAAGAGGTGCTCAGTGTGGTTAGCATCATTGTCCAGACACTTCTGACTACAGCAGAACAGCTCCTTGAGCAACATTGGGCAGTATCCACTGGTATCTCTGTGCATGCCATTCCAATTTTTTTCCCAAAGTACCACCAGTGTAGCTGGTTTTCTCTGGGATACCACATCTTTTAAGGTCCCATATAGGTAGAAGTCCAGGGGTGTTAAGTCAGAAGAACATCAGGGAAACAGACAACATTCTCAAATTTCAAATACCACTTCAAAATGGCCTTGCACTCCTCAAATGACAGTCGTGCTTCTGCCATTTTCTTTGACTGTCCTGCCTGTCACATGGTGACACTAGCATTCATTTGATTAATGCCATCTTTTGGGTGAACATCATACTATGCATTGCTACCATAATTCAATTCAACTTTGAAAAACAATACATAGGTAACATCAAATGTGTATACATTTTTTGGCACCTCCAGTATAATATGTCATGAAATTGATGATTTTTTTTCATTTAATCTTCACAAGTGTCTCATTATTCCCATTTTTAATATAAGAAAAGCTAGGATCAGAAAGTTTAAATACTTAACCAGGACCACATAGATGATGAATAGTAGAATTCAGATGCAAAAACAAGAGTGCTTAAATATAAGCTTTCAGATCCTGGCTCAGCTATGACACCAAAGGCAAGTTATTTAAAATATCTCCCATTTCTTCATCTGGAAGCTGAGTATGATAACTATGTATCTCATCGGGGTTTTTTTTTTAAATGAGATTTAACTAATTATTTTAAAGTTCTTAGAATGGTGTCAAGCACATAATAAGCTGCATAAGCTATATTATTATCATTATTATGCTACCCCATGTTTCCTGTGTACTACCATACCTCCAAATGCCACCTTTTCCTCACTCCTAAAACAATGACGTAGTTTCCTCAACCTGTCTTTTTTGCATTAAGTTGAGAGCCTCGTACAGGCTCAGTATATAAATTTTCTGGGTACTTTTCCAATGTTCCTCTGTATGTTACATTTTAGGTACACAGGAAATCAAGGCAAACTTTCATTAATTCCTCCCCCTTCTCCTTTTTTTTTTTTTTCTTACTACTTGTCCTGAACTGCCTACAGGTTTTTTTGGTCTTTGTTTCTCTATCAAATTCTCTGGCTTGCATAATTTTGCAGGTGTTGTTCTCTTGTTTTTTGACAGGAACTCTTCCAGGAAGCCAGATTTGAATGAAGCTTGAATTAGTTTCCCGAGTTTATTGGCATTTAGGACTCACCTTAAATTAGGGGCAGGACTGAGTAGTTATTTTTAATTGTGTAATCTCAAACATGAAGTTTAAGAAATGCAGTAATTCATGTAGAACGTAGAATGAAGAGAGATATATCTCTATGATATCATTCCTATTATGTCTAGTGTGGAATTTAGTATTATTATTCACAACTATTCATTTTTGCATTGATATTAGGCTTGATTGTGTGCCTTTCTTTGGCCAATACTACGTGAAAGGAAGTGTAATGTATTAATTCTGGACAGAAGTTTTAAGAGCTAGAGAGTGGTCCTTTTCCTCATTTCTTTCTGCTATTGTGACCATTAATGTTTAAAAGCCCAGGTCCCAGAGTAAATATTATATAAAGTAGGGCCACTTTGAACCTATAGTTATAGACTTGTCACATGTACAAGAGGCAAGTCTTTGTTATTGCATGTTGAAGAGATTTTGTGGCTCACATATTATTACAATATAACCTGGTCTGTTCTCACTAATACACTTGTCGACATCTTACCATTGTATGGTGGCTGACATAGGGTTTTTGTTTGTCTACATCTGCCACAAAAGAAGTAAAATGTTCTTATGTAAACTAGCTTCTGAAACCACAAGATGAAGTTAAGAAGATTTTATTTGGCTGACATGAGATGTTGACCACTGAACACACTGTTTCTATAAAATATTCCCAGGTATAATCAACTTAATGAATTGCAAATTAGGAATTGTGTGTATGCCCTCTAGCTGAAGAGGAAACAAGCTAGAAACAGTTGATAAATGTTCAAACTAGAATGGGAAATCTATAGATGTGTGGAAGAATTCAGCACAATGAGGTTTTAGAATTAAATACTTATTTTCCTTTTATAATAAACTAGAGAATGTTGGAAGCTAAAATACAATTTTGAAGGTAGCAAAAATGGTTGGAATTTACAGATGTAAAATTGAATGGGTTGAAACCAGCATATCCTGTGGAAAAATTAAATGAAAGAGATGTTATAACAAAAGAAAAACACTGATAGCATTTATTGAGCATTTATAATATGCCTAATTTACCTTTCATTATATTATTCAGTTGTCTCTGCAGAAGTTAAATATTTTAAAATCTAACTTTGTAGATGAATCCAAGCTTAGAAAAGTTATGTAAGTTCTCTAAGTTTGCATAACTGGGAAGTACAAGATTGAGGATATGTGCCCAAGGCTAGCCCACTTCAAAGTCAAGATCTCTTTTGTTCACTTGCTATATTTACTGTCTCTCTAATGTAGAACACTAAGCTAGTCTGAGAACTAATACATTTCTTAAGGAGGATCAGAGAGCATGGATTAGTTTATCAAAGCTTGCCTTAAGGAGAAAAATTTAGTGTGGTTAATCTAAGCCTTGCATTTTCAAAGGTCCTGGTCTCCTGCATAAGTGTTCAAAGGAAAGTGACTCCATCTAGTGTGACAAAGAGGAAGCCCATTATTAAGTGTATTTCATGAGTGGTCTTGTATAATTTATATCCATTATATAATATCACTTTAGAAACAGATATATAGATGTAAATATATAGATAAAACTTGTCCTAATCAGTGTTTCCTGACAAATGCATGTTTTGTATAGGTGAAATCATATCAGATAATGCCTTCCCAGTTTTGCTGCAGCCCATTGCAAATTATTCTGACACTGAAAGTATCTCAACCAAAGTCGCATGAATGAAAACATCCTGTTTTATTCACTGCTTAACTTCCATACTTCAAATAGTGCCTAGCATATAGTAGTGGCCAGCATTTGTATTTATTGAGTGAATTGACAAATAAATAAACTTTGATGATCAATTTGCAGTACTACCTTAACCACAGAAGTCATTGGCTATCTTTCTTTCTTGCCTTCCTTCCTTCTGTCCTTTCCCTCTGTCTCTCTCATCTTTCTATTATCTATGTATTTATCTACCTACCTACCTATCTATCTGTCTATCTAACATCTCAATTATAGCATTAGTCATTATAGTGGGCTATATATCTAATTTACCCAGGAAAATGGGCCCGCACTAGATTACAAAAATTGAATAGAATATGCCTTTATGTTTTTATTTTAAGTTGAAAAATAAGCATATACACTTAAGGTCTAAATTAAACGTTTAACAAATGTAAATAAGTGATAACACATTTAAAAAAGAAAAATAGAATGGAAAAGATGCCAATGAGAGTGCTGGAAAACAGGAAGCTTAACAGAGCATGTTGATGGATGAAACAGACCTGAAAGCACTTAGAGGCGTTTTTCGTGGGATGCTTGCTATCTTCCCAGGGAGTGACATAGACGATCTAAGCTTGGAGTCAGCTGTTTTCAAGGGTGAAAGGAAAGAGGTAAGGTTTAAAACACAAGGAGTTGGAGGTCTGTCTCAGAACCGCTGTGCTAGTCAGCCATTTATTCCAAAACCCCTCTAGGCATGCATATTGGAATTTATCTCAAAATAAAATGTCCTACAAAAAAGGGAGATAATTGTCTTGGGAGAACTAAAGAATGGCGAGTGTTGCCATCACAAAATAGAGTAGTCTTCATGTTGTTTCAGGAATAATACATCCTATGAAGGGCCAAGGGCATGTTCACAGCCGAAGCCTGAGCCAGCAGACACCTTTCAGCCCTGCAGCCTCTCGCCATGCTTGCCGCCAGCCCTCCTCTAAGTTTTGAGCCACTGATTTCCAATTCCACGCCCTTTCCCACTCAATTGAGAGGTTAGGTGAGGTGTTTCTAGGTTGCTGGTCTCTGCCATTAAAATAAAGGGTTAGGGGACAGGAAGCCTGGGTGTCTTCACTTTTCTCTGTGTCTCCCCTGTGCTGTAGCACAGCACCACTGTTGATGTTAAAGTGATGTTTGGGACTCTCTGCTCCCAATAATAAAATCAGCGTCCTTGGCAACAAGCACCTCTCACAAGGAAAGAGGAGGCACTTAGCTCTTTTACTCAGGGGAAAGGAAAGTCTTCAGTGCTAAGGAACTACATATGAGGGCTGTCCGGAAAGTATCCAGCCACGTACTATGAAAAATGGAGGCGTTTGTGGCTGGATTTTTCCAAACGGCTCTCGTGTACCACAGTGAAGTAATGTCATGTTAAATCTTTTGGGTAACCTAGCTTTTTGAACATGAAAAGAGTTTAATACATGCAGTTAAAAACACTTCACAATATAAAAAAGAAAGTTAAAGTAAACAGACTGCTCTGGAGGAAGCATAATTTAAGGCACATGAGAAATTAACAAAACAAAACAAAACAAAAACTTTATTCTTTGCCTTAGAGGAATTTGATAAGGTATTTCATATGTAATTAAGAATAATAAGCTACAAAAAAGAATATAACAAAATAGTGATAAAAAATTCTATTTTTTAAAATTAAGAGCTAGATTGAAAGCTAGACACTAAGAAATTTCCCAGAACACAGACCAAATTAATGTATAGTTTAAAATCTGAATAATCCCCAACAACTTAAAATTATGTTAATGAAATGTTCAGAAAGAAATAAGAAAAAATAAAAGGAGGTGAAATCAAAAAGTCAGAGAAACAGCCAAGTATCTTTAAAAACCTAAAAATGTTGTACATGTTTAGACCCAACCAATTTTAAAAAATTACATTTATATCCACTCTGATAAGATGTTCAAATATGAAAGATAAAAATACAAAAATCTGCAATGAAAATCCCACTCGAAAAGATCAGAGTTATCACATAGGAAATTGGAATGCAATGAGAGTAATATCCACAATATGTAATTGAAGGAACCTTAATCTTAAACCTAAATTTATATATATAGACAAATAATCAATCAAATGTAAGGATAAGATTAATGACATGCGAAGCACCAGAAAATTAACCCTCCTTATACACTTTCTGAGCTGTCACTTGACAATGTGCTCCAGAAAAGCTAATAGAAAGAAGAAAAAGAGACTTGGATTTTAGGAATTAATGGTTCTAATTCAGAAGTGAAATAAAAGGAGTTCAGAGGATAGCTGTGCAGTTGACACGAGAACAGCCAGAAGATGTTCAATCAGGAGACGAGAGAAAGAAAGTTTCGTGGGAGATGAACGATTGAGAGGAGGATAACTTTGAGGATATGATAAAGGACCATGATTTTTTTTGTCAATAAGTAAGACAAGCCATTAGAAAGTCATGACAAAAAATGTTTAGTAAGTAATGATATAAATGAAAACCAAAATAAATGTGAAACAAAATACTCAACTTCAGTGGCTGGAAGTCTTTTCCAAAGAATGGGTTTATGGGGCCATAGAGCACCAAGTCCTGGGCATGAAGTCTGAACCACCAGCAGCGCCGCTAGGTGGAAAAGGCAACATGTGCTTCATCCTAGAGTTGAAGGGCCTTTTTAATACATCAATCAGGGGGAAGAAAGATGTAAGATATTTTGAGAGAATTTACATTGGTTACAGATAAGGGAGGCAGGATGAGACGAAGGGGGTACAGTTCTATGCTAGGAGCACGGTCTGTAAGGAAGAAATATATACTACTTCGAATTTATGATAGGCAATAGTCCTGAAAGTTCATGCACACACAGATTTAGTGGAGGGCGTGCAGATGTCTGGATGTCAACTCACAGCTCCAACACACATTTAGGAATGTGGGTCTTGTCAGCTGGCCCCCAGCTCTTAGCAGGCCAACTTAACGGCTCTATTGCTTTTTCTTATTCTCCAGCCCCCAGTGATTTAACTTAGAACATCCCAGAATTTTTTTCTTGTCACAAACAGCTAGTAAAATATAAAAATTATAGTCTATTTGTTTTTAAGCCAAGAAACTTTTCCTTCAATTGGCATTGGGTTCATGACATACTCTGAGAAAAAAAAAATGTAAACCTAGTATCACTCAGTTCTTCAAGGACTGATATTTATATAGTCACGTACTTCCTGTTTGTTGGTTTTCAACTTTTAGAATCAATCAACCACAAGAAAGTATAAATAGTCATATTTACAAAAGATAATTGTATGTATTCATTCTTGGTAGCATAAAAAGAAAGATACAATTGACAAGCGAGGAGGTCAAAGCTGGAAGCATCAATGACAGGAAAGAACAGATACTATTTTCTTACATAAAAATATCAGAGGCATAATGTTTAAAGATTTTAACAAAATAAATTGAATTTCAAGTTTATTATTTTAGTTTACCTACTGTTCCAATAGTAGAACTAAAAATACCGAATACCGCTCAGAAATTTAGATGAGGAAGAAGGAATTAAAGTATTGTGAACTAAATCCTTATATTTCATAACTAGGGTCAATTGAGACTGTTGAAAGAAAAAAAGAACAAGCGCAGTATTTAGTGTTTGGAAAGTAACCAGGAGAAAAAAAATATGAATAGTTGCAAGCACTTGCCTCTGAAATGGGGCTGGAGCTCTAGAAGGTTGGGCTAACAAGTGGTATTTCTTATTTTAAAACCCATATTGCCTGATTGTTTGGACTGTTACGAGAATGCATCTTCTTGTTTAAAAATATTATTTATATCGACAACCTTTTGATATGAAATAGCTTGAGTACACTAAGTCTGGATTTCCTGCTTGGAAAATAGACAAAGGGCATAAGATTTCGTTTTAATGTAGAAGTGTCAGCAGGAAATCCACTATTCTTTATAAGAATAACCTTGACATGTTCATGAAAACTTCACCTGAACCAAATTATTACTGACTGGCTGATAAGTGACAGAATGATTTCACTCCATATCTCTGAACAAGGCCAATAATAAAACCATAAACCAAGAGGACAAAAATTGTTCTGTCAGTGGCTTCTAATAGGCATAAAATTGGACTGAAAATGGTTATAACACTCGGGTTAACACTGTAGAGTGTTGAGAAACAGAAGCCCACACATTTCTAGTTTTAGGACATTTCAGTAACTGCTGTCTTAAACACAGCCTTAAAATGAGAAGGAATCAGTATCTTCAGACACATAATTATCCAACTGTAAAGAGGAATTCACTCAATATTTCTGAAAAGTTACCACAATCTGAGATTTTATGTTGGAGCAGATCATATTTTTATTAGAGTTGGTGGGAGACACACACACAAAATGCTATGGAAATGAAGTCTCAATTGAAATTGCTTGAAATTGCCTTTCAGTTGGCTGAATAAATTTATTATCGATTTTGCCCTTCTATAAGAATAAAAGGTTAATGCAAACAGTCACACGATTTTCATTTTTAGGGGCAGAATATGTAATACGTAAATGTCTTGATATGTTTCTCCCTCAAAATATGATAGTGTTTATACATCAACTTTATGTGCTGTAATGATGGGTACTATGTTATGCCACAATATCTTTGCTTGCAAGACGTGACACATTCATAATACTTTCTACTTTGCATTCTAGGTTGCATTACTTAATATGGAGGACTGTTCACTTTGGAGGCTAAAGAAGAAAATTTTTTCCTTATCAACTGGGACAGCTTGGCAGGGGAAGAAATGGAAGTAGGTATTTATTTTTCTTTTCTTCAGGGTAAAAATAAAAAAAAAGCCTATGGGCAAAGTCAGTTTTATTATTAGCAATGATACAGTAATTTTTCCAAAGCATTCCTGATAAATAATAGAAAGCCCCATGCATTTTATTAGTTGATACTATTGACTAGGACAAAAGTGCAATTCTTGAGTCTGTCTTTCAAGATCATTATCAGTACCTATATACTTATATAAGATTTTTTAAACCAAATTCTGTATTTTTCAAGTAAAGTTGTGGAGTGGAATGAAAAAACAGAAGCAATTATTTAAGAACTTCTGTAAAAAAACGTTTTCATCTGTAAATGCCCAAATAATCAAGGAAAGATTTCTTTATTTGCATATGTATGTCTGTATTGGTTAGTTGTAGATTATTGTAATTCTTTATTCTAGTTCTGAAAAAATAATCTTTCTAATTAGAGTTAGCATTAGATATTTACATATAATTTTCAAAATCATTAATTGTATCACCTCATCTTTTACTAAAGAAATGTACTACAGTAGCTCTCTCAAATTTCACCCAATCTGTACATGAATGAAAAGTAGCATTTATCTTTTATCTTTGTAAATTCTTTCCCCAAGCTTACAGCAAGATCCCTGAAAAAGAGATGGGGCAGGGAGAGTTAGGGGTAGATTACTTTTGGCGAGTTGTGGAATACAGTAGCTACAGAAAATTAATATTACTTTGTGAGTGATATCTCTTCTTGCTGTCTTCCTCTTTTGACTTAATCTCTCTAACTTGTGGCTTTTACAACAAAAACCATTCCTGTGGAGCAGAGAAACTAGGTCAGTTCCCCGACAGTCTGAAGTTAACAGGAAAATCAAACAGAACTCATTTGCTAGAACCCCCTTTTCAATTATTAATATTAAATTTCATGTAAAAAATCAGTGATCTTGGTGAGATATGTAGTTGGTGGATATTGAAGTTCACAAATAAAAGTAACTAAACATAATGAAATCATAAAATATTGAGTAAAAGACAAAGTTACCTGGGCCAATACTGAAAATATTTACCTATATAATTCTTTAATTCACATTTAACTGAAGTTTTACTTAATACTTCAGAAGCAGAATTATTGACTGAATTGACTTTAATATTTGGGTAGGCCCTGAGATACAATGTTTGAAGTGAAGAGAATCAATTTGTAAAGTCAATTTAGTATATAAAATGTGGTAGAAGCTAGTAGTGGAGCTGTAGCCCTTCCTAAACTTATCTACTGTTGTTGCCTGGAATAGCTCAAGCCTATAAAGGATATCTGTGGTTAAGCGTGAAGAGCTTTGATTTGCAAGTCAGATAGTTACTACTAAGCCAGCATGATAGTTAACATCTATTTGATGACAATGATGTACCAAGTACTTAGCTAAGGTTTGTACACTATATGCATCATCTCCCTTAAATCTTACATTTTTTTTAATCAGATGGTTGTATTATCAACTGGTTTACAGGTGATAAAACTAAGTATTATAGAAGTAACTGGATTGTTGAAGGCCTTCCATTAAGTAGCAGAACTAGAATCTGAACCTGTATACTCATCCAATTTAAACATTCTTAAACAGTGTGCTATACCTTCCCTTCCACCCTACTCCGCCCTTCCCTTGTAAGACGTGTCTGCTCCTAAGACCTATTTCTTTTATGAGCTAGAGGTTTGGCTTTCAAAAAGCACTTTACTGTGGTTCTCAAACAATGATTTTATATGTTCATTTTGGTTCTAAAATTCTACATGTCAGAAAGTATATAGTTGTTTTAATGAGCAAGAGTGGAATGCGTGGGTTTTGGTTATTAGTATATGCTCTAAGGATGAATTTAACAGCTTCTGTCTAGATTATCAGTTCACAGAGGGCAACCTGAGCTGCTTTGATTTTACTGTAGTTCTTCTCAGCATTTACTAAAGTGCTCTGCATAGGCAATCCTGCTGTCAATGCTGCTATTGATTAGTACATTTAGAGCCTCCGGGGGCTTTAATAACCTGCATGATTTGAGTTGTATATTTCTTCTAGCATTATTAGATTAAAAATAGTCATTATAGAGAAAGGTAATATTTTCTACTTTCCTCAGTATTTTTAAGGACATGGAAATTAGGTCCAATCTGATGCAGTTATGTAATGAAGTGGCTGTGGTCATCTTGTGCAGCTGTATTGAGGGGAATGGCTGTTCTGACATACACCTTATGTGTTGGGTACAATTGGAAGAGCACACTGACTAATAACAGTAACTAATGGAAAAGCCTATAAAACGAAGAAGTATTCTTTGGGGTGCTGACAATCAGAATGAGCAGGTGAACTCTGCCGTTTTGATCCTATCCCATTCTCGTTTCTGGACAGCAGTCTTCACCATCCTCTAGCTTTGCTGATCATTTACAAGTCTTATGGACCCCATCATCCCTTGGAACTAAGCAAAGTCCAGTCACATAGAGTATACCAAGTTCCAAGTTGACCCTTTTTTTTTTTTTTGGCCTTAATTTTATTTTAAAAATTTTTAGCTGAATGCAAAACCTTCAAAGTTTTATTTTAAGAAAATGCTGTATAATGAGGGACAGTTTCTGAATAAACACTACAGCTTCCCTTAAAAAATGTTACAAATCAATCAGACAGAAGTAACCTTCAGATTAGAACAGTACAAAAATTAGATTGCTCTGACTCTCTGAGATGGCTGTGAAGATATGCAGTGGCATTTGCACATGCCATGAAAGCGATTATCCTGCATCTAAGTTCTAGCAAGGTTAAACCTGAGATACTGTCTTTGATATTAAGAAATTTTACACTGACAGCAGACAGGTTATATTTAAAGGAAATCAAATGTTTCCATGTGTAGATTGAGTTGTGAACAAGATAGGAACTAATCTTCAAAGTAGATGATAGTAGTTTAATATGTAGGGAAATAATGTAATACACACACACACACACACACACACAGATATATATATATATATATATATATATAAAAAATAAACAAATAAAGTACTCTAAGGGTTAGCCATGTTCAATAATCAAATGTAATTATATAAGATCAGAAGATAGAACTTTGTATCTCTGCCTAGGTCTTTTCACACCCATTATTTTTCTTCTATAAAAGATCAAATAAAACCTAAATATAATTCTAAAATAATTGGAACTAGAGTTAAAATGCAGGCTATAAATATGGGATTTAAAGATCTAAGAAAATTTTTACACAGCGTCAAGAGAGGTAGATACAGGCATTTATAGGAAGGGAGATATGTAGGAAAATTTTGTGGCACATTATGAAAATAGTACTTCGAAGAATTCTCAGGACTTTTTGGGAATAACAATGGGCTAGACTTTCAAAAATCTGAGCACATGGAATTACTGATAAAGTACTGGAAAGATATAAATGTATTAAAATGTTAAGGACTGTATAAAATACTTGCAAAAAACCTATAATTTTCAGAATAATGTAGAGACTATTTATAGAATGTTTGAAAGTCCAGGAAAGGGCTGTTTTTCAGATTAGATCTATATCAAACACCAGTCAGTGGACCTGCTAATTCAGAGTATCATAGGGACCATTTTGAAAAATAAAAATGCCTGAACCTACATCTAATGATTCTATATCTGTAGTGAGGCCTGGAAGTCTTTTCATAAAAATATTCCTCAGGTAATTCTGATGTATGGCCAGTCTTGAGGAATACTCCCCATATAGCTCATAAATACCGAAAAATATTTAGTAATTTTAGATTGCAAATGTCTGATGAGGAGAGATGGCCAGATAAAGCTAAAACCTTCAGCAGAGTGTCTTGCATCAGTTAATCTGTCAGTCACTGACTGTGGAAACTTAAAAATGCAACACGGGAATACAAATGTGTCTTGGCTATGCATTCTTCATGCCTGGCATAATCAGTCACTGTGATGTTGCTTAGGGACTTTCTCTGGATTAGGTTGGCAAATAGATTGTGTAATGGCAATTCTAGTTTCAACAATAGCAGTCAGAATTGAACAATTCTATATAATGTTAATACCTAGGCATTAAAGATCTAGTTCTCAGACTCGATGTCATTAAAATACAAATGTAAATTCTTCAAGTAGTCTGTTAGTGGCAAAAGATGAGATTTTTATATTGTTAAATAATAGCATATATATAGCTTCTCACTTGAGTCCCTTTACTAAATTAAAATTTAGAAGACCCCAATTTAAAATATATATATTGATACATTAATATAACTAAAAGTAGCTTCTCACATTTGAGTTGAAAAATGATAAAAATAATTAAAATAAAATAGAGTAAAACCAAATAAAAATGATTCTGTTCAAGAAAATTACCATATTATATATCCTAATTGGCTGAAGGTAGGTTTAACATCTGTGTTACACTGAATAATGCCCTCCTAAGATATTCAGGTTCTACTTCTTAGAACCCATGAAAGTTTGTTTATATGACTAAAAGAAACTTCACAGATGTAATTACATTAGGGATCTTAAAATGAAAAGGTCACCCTGGATTATCCCGTTGACCCTACATATAATCACTCATGTCCTTATAATAGAAAGACAAAGAAAGATTTGACTAAAAAAGACAGAAAGCAATGTAAGGACTAAAATGGAGAGAGGTTTGAAGACTGCCACTCTGTTGCCTTTGACGACAGGGAAAAGGGCCATCGGACAAGGAGTGGAGCTCTGAAAGCTGGAAAGGACAAGAAAGTGGCTTCTCCCCTAGAACTGGAGGGAGCTCAGCCCTGCTGACACTTAGCTTTTGACCCAGCAAAACTGATTTCTGACTTCTTGGCTCCAGAATGGCAAGATAATACATTTGTGTTGTTTTTAAGTCACCAAATTTGTAGTAATTTGTTATACTAGCAATAGGAAACTAATACAAAATCTTTGCATATAAGGGACTCTGTGAAGGCCAAAATGTGTGACTATCAAAAAATAGGTCTTTCAGAGGGCCACACTAACTGATGTATAATTTAGGGAATTCTCCTTCTTAATACTTCTCATTTTATAATCTCAGCTGCTCAAGTCTCCATAGTTTTTAAGCAGTATAATCTGGTTTACAAATGTATTCCTTAGAATTCCTCAGTCCTGGGAGAGTTTGTTAAAAGGTTGGGTCAGAAAATTATGTTACCTTTGGCAATTAGCAATGAATTGCTCAGTATTTACTGAGCACATAACATGTGCCCAGCACAAGCAGAGAAAACTTGAGTTAAAGGAGCCATTAGTGGTTGTTCAGTCCACTTCCCACCGCCACCCAGATCATGTACAAGTACTGCAGTCCTATTTCAGTATCTCCAGTGATAGGAAACTCACTACTTCACTGCCTATTTTACTGTTAGTGAGCTCTAATTAATAATAAATATCTGTTTTATAAACCCATAATAATCCTTCTGCTTTCCAAAATTTAATCCCGGCTTTGTTTTATAGAATTCTGCAGAAACCTATTACCTCCAGGGTTAGCACCATCAGGTAGCTGAAGAAGAATTATTTTTGTTTCCAATTATCTCTTCCCTTGAGGACACATTTCTATTTCCTTTAACCTTTTCTTTTAGTAATATTTTTTCCAGATCCATCACTGTTTCTACAACTATGAAAGCAGCAGTGACAGGGTTCTGAAGTGCTTCAGCTCTTGCACTGTGCCCTTGTCAGCTGTTCTCCCAAAAGAAGGCAGATCACAATCCTAAAGATGTGCATGGCACAGTAGGAAGTAATGAATATTGGAGTGACATTTGGAGAGGCAAAATCCATAGTTAACCACTGTGTTCAAATGAAAGTCCCGTACCAGGAAAAGGACATGAAACATCTCTTCCCCATTTACCTTCTTAATTGCATTTCCTGAAAACCACCGTTTCAGCATTACTAAATTATCTGCTGTCTGCCAATTACGTCATGCTTCCTCACACCGATACATTTTGGGTCATAATTTTTTTCCTGATGTTTGAAATAATTTTTCTCTCTTGGTTTGTTATTTTTTCAAGATTTATGGAAGTGACAACTGCTCTGTGCAGCTTTCTCTGATTCCCCCAGGAGGAGGAAAGGCCTCCTCTCTTCTCTCTTAAGCCCATGGGTGTGTCTTTGTGTATATATCTGAGTTGTTTCTTAGACCATGAACTTCTTTAAGACAAAGACAATTCTCTTGTTTTTTTCTCTAAATGCTCTAGGGCCTGGCATATGGTGTACATTCAACAAATAAATTGTCCAATAAACGGACTTTATCACTGACTCAAAATATTGGAACTGAAGCCTTTGTTTCTCTGGTAATAATTTTCATCCACAATTATAGGAATAAGTGCAACTGAAGTCAAGAGGTCTACTAGCGAGGTTAGGGCTCACTTGTTTTATATCCTAAGGTCAAAGTTGCCTTGCTTTGGACCACTTTTGACTTGCAAGGCTACAAATTTTATTTGCTCCAACTCAGAAGATCTGTTCTTTTATTTTAATTTATTGCCCTCTTGGCATCAGCAGTTTTTGTTTATCTTCTCCCTTCCTTCTGTGATCTTTTGGACTCACTCCCTTGACTTATTTCTGACTGCTAGTTCTAATGTTCAAATCTATCAGATGTTGGAATCTCTCTCTTTTGTTCTAACTCCATTCGGATGCTGCCACACCCCAGCATAATGTGTTTTGTTGAAATGTTCATACTACATTGAATCATTCAGCTTTCTTCATTCATTTCAAGAATATTTACTGCATAGCCCTCAGTACCAGGAAGACAAGTAGCAGCATGCATAGTAAATGTATGAGAAGAGCAAGGATGAAGTAACGCAGAAATAGGTAGTCAGGCATAATTATGGGTCCAAGATGTACATAATTAGCCTGGAAGTTTAGAACAAAGGCACCATTGATGTCAGAGAGGCAGGCCAGATTCAGAGTATATAAGAAATGTTAGAGTGAGATCCACAAGCAGGTCAAAAGTCACTAAGAGAGTAGCCACGAAAACCAGAATAGCGTAAGTGACAGAAGGCCTACACGGTAGTTGGTTAAGGGCCTGCAGGTATTTGATTCTACCTGACAAAAGTAGAGAATCTATTGGCTAAGTCCTTGATTTTCCATGTATTCTATATAAATAAGTAGTATCAACATTGCTTGGTACTTTATAAAAAAATTCAGGTACTTGGACCTCACCCTGGAACTAAATCACAGTTGATATTTTAACAAGATCCTTAGATGATTTATATGAGAACCCTTGGAGTAAGGTATTTCTGACAGGTAAATTCTAATAAGTGATGCTTTCTGGATAACTAAGTGGTTCATTATGAAGATGTTAGAGGCTTATAAATGACCTTTAGTCCTGCAATCCTTCTTTATTAGGAGTCTACTTCTGGGTTCGTGGAAGAAAAAGGAGGAAAAAACTATTGACTACTCATGCGTTCTAGTCCAGGTACTGTGCCATGTGCTGGCAATACAATAATCAACAGGAGAGTCCAAATTCCGGCTCCCATGGAGACTGTAGTGAACTGGGAAAAGATCCTAAATAAGTAATTACAGAGTAGTGTGAGTAAGGTGATGGGGAAAGAACAGAACGCTTCCGGAGCACACAGCGGTGGCACCCATGTCGTGCGCCCTCCCCTGTGTGAATGCTGTGCTCACCCATCCAGGAGTGCTTCTCTCTCGCACTCTATAGAGTCCTTGGCTTGCTTACTTTCTGTCTGGCATGATCTTGGTGATCTCTATTCCTGACATTTTGCCTTCTCTGCTACTTAAAAATTCTTTTATTTATTTCATGTTCACTCTCTATTGCATTACCTCACTGCCTGGCCCAAACCTGTCCTATCCAGTCAACCTCACATTTTTTTCACTTCAATGTATGACCTTGATACTTACTTTACTGAGCAGATTGAGGTCATCCACCTTTCTCCGTATCTGCCTTCTTATCATCTTAGCTGCCTTTGAATAATCCTTCATTTCTACCAATTTGCTTCTATTTTCTCCTGCTCTAGAGACCGAAAGTAACCTTACTTTTCAGGGCTGGCCTCCCTCCTGTGCTTTCTCCAAAACCTCTGTAGTTTGTCTCCTTCATGCTTGGTAGTACCAGTCAATTCCTCTCTATTCACTTCTTTGTAGACTTCTATTTATGGAGGAATGCTAGCCTCAATCTAAACAAACAAACAAAAACAGATCTTGACATCTTGACTCTCTATCTCTTTCATTGCACAACTTCCTTACTCTCATCACCAAAGTTTTGGTCAGTTGGAAATTTTATATATATAAAATATACGTATTTCAAAATGTATGTAGAATTTAGGATAGGGGCCATCAAATTTATCTGTTGCTTCTACTTCTTCACCACCAAGATTTGTTCCCTTTTTCTTAAGTTGAGATTATTATTATCGATCTTAGTAGTTGTACTGACATACACTCCTCTTTCTCTGCTCTGACTTTGTGGCAGATAGCTCCAGACTAATATAGAGTCTTTCAAAGAACATGGGTCTCCTACAATCAAATCTTACTTCCACCAAGAATGAGTTATGTGTGATGAAAAACATGCTTAGCCATTCCACCCCAGATTTGATCCTTGTAGTATTATGGTAATAATTATGCTCACCTCGCTGGGTTCTTGTAAAGGTTAACTAAATTAATCTTTTAAAGAGTTTAGCAGAATACTATAACTCTCTTATAAAGTAATCACTCAAAAAGTAAGCTATCATTATTTTTTAGCCATCTTCTATCTCCTATCTTCTAGGGGCCATACCTGTCAAAGGTGTCTAGATAAATGAAATCATTTATCCTGTGCCCTGCATGTAATTTATAATCAGTTATAGAAATCAGACTGTGATTAGGTAAAACTTAGACATACTGGGGCCATGACATTTTTGTCTTTCTGAGACTTCACTGCATATGAAGTATGGCTATAACCAACTTTTATAAACTTGCTTTAAATATTAACTAAGATATTGCACCACTTCACTTGAAGGTTCTCTTGTATGGGACCACCCAATAGCCAAATCAAGTGGCCTATTTTCAGTCAACATCAGTGGTCTACTTTTTGAAAACTGCTTGTGCTTGGTTTCAATTCCCACTTTATTTTTCCTTTTTTTCTAACACATCTTCCTCTGTTCATCTCATTTGTAATTGTTGCTGACAATTCTTCAATGTTTTTACCTCAAAAATACCACCAATTTTCTAGGCTTTAATATTTCTTTATACATTATCTCTATCTCTTGTTTTGATCCCTATTCTATGGGTTCTAAACATTTCTGAATTCATATAAAAAATTTCCTCCTGCACGTCTAATAAGTTTTTACACTAAACATATCTTATGTAACTAAAACATACCCAACCTCGAAAAATTGTTTACTTTTTCAAAACTGCCATTATCCCAATGTATCTATTTTTATATAATTTAATCATTTGATCAATCCTACTGACAGTTTTTTTAAACTCTCTCCCACATTTGTACATTTTTCCCCAGTCTAACAAATAGCAGAGAATTCCCATTAGTCAGGTGATGGAGAAATGGAGGAATAATGAACCTCAACATCTCCCACAATGCCTCACTGAGGTGTGAAATGAGATTTTTCAAGTGAGAGCTGCCTGCAGATGAAGAAGAGTATTGCAGCAATTATTGCATATCATAGCAGATTCAAGTCTGAGTCAAAATCAAATATATGTGATTTTAAATCTTGGCTCCTTCCTTCACATTTTTTAAAATATGTGATATTATAAGAAAGTTATTAATCTTTCTCTTATTTTCTCATATGAAAATTGGGAATACTAACAATACTTACCTCACATGGGTATTGTACATAATTTAGAAAATAACAACAAACTTATTGTATAACATGCTTTCAACAAATGGTAGCTATTATGATCACTACTATACTTACTTTATTGATTGTTTTAATGATTATACATAATGTTTATATATTTACTCTTTATTTTAATTCCCACCCTCACCCTGGTGAAAAGCACAGCCCTCTCCTGTCCTGTTTCTGTGGCTATCAGCTATGCTGTTCTATTTCAGATTTATTTCTTGACTCAATAAACTGTTCAAGAGTACTGGTGGAAACTTCCTAATGACTTTTTTCACAGATATCTCTTCTCATTTCCAGGCATTTAAAGAGAATGTCATCTTTTTAAAATAGTTAATGTACCCACAATTCAGTTATAAAAAAACCTTCTGCATGACTTTCACCAGTGAATAAGACTTTGAACTGGGTGTTGGTTAAATGGAAGCATCCGTGTCATTTCTACTTCAACAGTTAAAGCCTAATGACACCGCTGAAGGCAGACACTGTGTGACAGAGGGGCAAGTTTATTTTCCTGAAGGCAGACAGCTGATAAATATAAAATGCTGTTTGCAGGTCTAACGATTTTTCAACTCACAAAAAACCTGTGGTGCTGTAAAGATTTGATGTCAAGCACATGGCTGAGTCACTTTTTCAAATTCCCAGAACTACATGAAGCATCACATGAGTAACCTGGTTTCTAGAATCATCTGGGTTCATTAACTGATGCATACTGTGTGTAGCATACTATCCAACTATGTTTAGGAGACAGGTTTTATATACTTAGCAAAGAGTACATCACTTTACCTTGTTATTTTTTAGATGCATAATATCTTAAATTATTCTACCAATTATGACAAACAAAAAAAAGAAGCAACATAAAAATAACTGATTTGTCCTAGACACAAAACTATGACAAAAATTAAATTATTTTAGGGTATCTTCATTTATAGTATAAAATATTACTATTAACTTACCATCTTAAAATATTGCAATAGGAAGTAGTATATTTAAAATAGCAATACTCTCTTATTTTAAATTCTAAGTTAGTGAAGTAGCATATGACAAAATACAGCAAGAAGTCTGTGCCTTCATATAAGACAAAATAAATGTCTAATGAAAAATTAAAAACTAGTATTCTTGGCTCCATGATTTCAGAGAGGGAATTCGTGTCTTTCCTTGGCAGATCGCCCATGTGGGAAATGAAATGAAGGAAAATAAATGACTTATATTTGTGGATGGTAGGTGTAGCCAACTTTATCCGAGGAGAATGGGAGGTTTCTCTGAGGTTGAATAAGAGTCAGCAAGGAGAAGTAGAATGGGGTTGAGACTATAGAGACAGAAAGTTTGATAACCTACGGGGCTGAAGAGACATAGTCTTTCTAATATTCTTGGGGACATGTCCAAGGGAAAACATATGTCCTGAGGTAAAGCAAAATGTGACAGGGTTGCCACTAGTTTGACTACTTAAAAGTGTTTTTAAGAGAGTTCTATGGAAAGATCTTCAGTTTACTGCAGCCCAGGGCTGTACTCAACTAAGGAAGGACTTGAAAAGGCCCTAAATTCTCATCTCTGGCTGATGGTAAGGCTGTGTGCAAGCAGGAAGTGAAGGCTAAGGCAAAATTGCAAACTGTTAAAGGTGTACTCCTGCATACATATAATTTTAACCCCAGGCCTTAGGCCATGGATCTCTTCTCTTTTCTATATGTGCACTTATTTTGGGGGGCATCTTAATCAGTTTAATGACAAATACTGTGCAGGCATTTTTTTACTTAACCTAATCGAAACCAGAATCCTAAACTCCCCTGTTCACACTTATTCCTTTAGTTTTTCCTTTGCTCAATTCATAGTAAACACATTATTTCAGTTTTCAGGATGAAATATTTGGAGTCTTGGTAGTATAGACTACCCAGTCTCCATGAGTGCAGAATGAAAGGAGAGGAAATGAATAAATTATCAAGTGATTTTTTTTTCATCTGGATTATGGTGAGTGCTAATAGTTAATTCTATTCCTACAAAATAATTCTTTCTTATACTTGTGATGGTTCATCTAGTATTACTGTCTCTTACTTTAGAGAATGTCATTCAAGCTACTGGGCTTCCTTTTTCTACATTTCATGATGCCAACTTTCCTCCTTTTTAGGCAAACATTCTGATGTAGAGTAAAATATAAGTAGTAAGGTTTTAGATCATCTCAACCTGCTTAAGAGATAACAATCATGCCACCTTGTTTGATGGGTTGAAATATTCATAGCATTTTAGTCACGTATTTGTTGTGTTTCTTATTAAGGCCTGCTTGGCTCTGTTTCCTTATCTGTTAAATGGAGAATGAAAAGAGCTTTTATATTCTAGTAGTGTGGATTAATTGAGTTAATACCTTAAGTCTTTAGAAATAGTACCTGTTACATATTAAATACTAAATAACTAACAGTTATTATCAGTGATATCAAATTACTTAATAACTGGTAGTTATATTAGCTTAATTTCAGCCTGTATTATTAATTCATCAACGATGTTGATGATAGTACCATTTACTGGGTGAATTCTGTTACTAAATACTGTTGGAACATGTCTGACATTAAATTTTTCCATAATTAAACCTAAAAAGGCCTTGCGTGCAAGTATTTTATTTGGATGTGAGCAAGGAAGCACAAGTGATGGTTAAGAGAAAGCAATATAGACATGGAACAAAGGCCAATAGCATATGCTAATGTCTAGTTACCATTCTAAGCTGAGTCCTTCTTAGGACTCTGAGAAACCTAATTGGACATATTCTTAGAGTTGTCCCCAATACCCACCCAGAATTTGGAGGCTGGGGCAACTATCCACTGATTTTTACTCTATACTGGGTACGAGTTGCCTCTAGGAACATTATACTTCCTGGCAATTTTGCAATGCAAGAGATCAACATTATTAAATGAGACTCAACTGGAGTTAACAACAGCCTTAACTCACAATTTATCCAGAGAGTCCAAGGCACTAAAATATTTTATCACAAGGTAGAGGAATTCTGCAAATAACGGCTTGAAATGCTAATAATTCTAAGGGAACACTTTAATTAGTTTCCTCATGATGCAACTCCACACAGGTATAATACTGAGCAAGGACCCAAAACATGTTAGCTATTACTTGTGTTAGGAAAGAGAACAGATGTGGAAACCATTATTCTACAGTAACAGTATACCTTTGTTCTAAACTGCATATAGCCCTTTGTTTATAGTAGGTATTTGTCTAAAACTCTTAAGAGTTGACTAGTTTTATCTATCTATCTATCCATCTATCTATCTATCTATCTATTTATTTATTTCTGGCTACAGATGTCTTTATTTGTTAGGGGAAGTTCTAGAAATGTCACAAATGGATTGTTCTGTTTTTTTCTGTCTGGCTTATTTCACTAAGCATGATGATCTCCAGGTCCATCCATTTTGTTGCAAATGGCAATATTTCATCTTTTCTTACAGCTGAGTAATATTCCATTGTGTATATGTACCACAGCTTCTTTATCCAGTCATCTGTCGCAGGGACCTTTGGTTGTTTCCATGTTTTGGCCACTGTGAACAGCGCTGTGAT
>PVJL010005493.1:0-107374 GCA_004026885.1 Lyroderma lyra
TTTAAAGTGATACATTAATATAAAAAATAAAACTTAAACATGTGATCTATACATTAATTCTGCTTGCAATAGAAGTTGTACATAATAGAATCCAAAGCTGAGGAAGCAATTAGCTCCCATTACTTCCCCTTCCTTTCAACCACAATTCCTATGACAATAGAAATGAAATAAATCTAAAACCACATTCAAAAAGTAATTTTCATACATATATTGAATTAGCTTAAGTATATGTTTTTATTTTAAAAATTGTTTAAGGAAAGATGTATTGAGGACCTTGTAATACCTGCCCAGATGAGTCTAATTAATTTATTTTGTCCATTTAAAACTTCTGATGACTCCCAGTTGTCTATAGAACAAAGATCTCACCTATTTTCATGACATACAAGCTTTCCTAGACTCAAACCAGGATATCTTCCAATTCCATTTACTGAGCATTTCTTTACGAACCCCCTGGCCACACCAAATGACTTGTTCCCAGAACACGCCATGAACTTTCAGCTCCGTGTCTTCGTTCCTTTTTTTTCCTTTGGACAAATGTTCTCTACTTGGGTTGGTGTGTTAATTCTTCAGTTGTCCACTTAATGCCATACTCTTTTCATCTTTCCTTGATTTCTCTTTTCCTTAATGAATAAATAAATTATTTCTCTTTTATTTGCAACCTGATCGTACTTATGGCATGATATTACAGCCATCTCCCCAGGTCTTCTTCTACTCTATTAGTTTGTTGAGGAAGAAACAATTAGGTTTTCATGTTTGCATCTCAGCACCTAATTCTTTCCTTGACACATGGTAGGTGCTCAAATTTCTTTGTGTTAATTGAATTGCATAATTTCAGGAATGTAAGTTAATGGTAAAGTCTTCAAAGCTGAGACAAAGAGGTGTGAATTTAAATCCTAACTCTGCCACCCAATACCTCTGAAATTTGAAAAAGCTACTTAATCTTTCTGGGCCTCCTTTCTCTAATTTATAATCAGGGTTAGTAATACCTACCTTGGAGCATTTCAGTAAGAATTAAATAAAAAAACACCTAGCATGGTGATTAGCACACTGTAGTTGTTCTTTGAAATTAAATTGATTAATAATAGTGAAATGTCTCCTGGGGAAAGAGACCAAAGGCAGTCAATGGGAGACAGTGAGGCAGAGTCTGTTCTTCATGGGGTGCTTATTATTGAAAAATAAGGAGCTTCCTGAGCAGAGCATCCACCAAGCCTTAAATCTACCCATGTTCACAAAGCTGGGGGAATTGCTCGTCACACTTCCAGTTGCAGACCCTGGGAATAACTAAGGACTGCCAGAATGTATAAATACTTTAGAAAGAAAAGTAATAAGTAGAGTTGAATTATAGTAGGACTATTATGATAAAAATCAGTGGTTATAGACATTTATTCTATGGCATTTTTAGAAAAGAGCCCTCAAAGATTTGATAAAGACATTCTTTATGAATTATTTTAACATAAATATATCATAGAATTGTTTTATTAAAAATCGATGTGACTTTTGATCTCAGAATTTAACTAATATTTTTTATCTATAGGTTTATGATACAGACTCTCAATATCTCTTGCCTAAGAAATTCTACAAGTATTTTAAGAAGCCTCCCTATTCTTAATCCCTCTTCTTAATTATAATAAATAACCTAAATAACAGTAGAGTCCTTAGTAATCCATACACTTTGTGATCAAGCTTTTACCTGCCTCTGCATCCTTATCTTAAACACACTCTAATATTTTAAACCTTAATAATAACACAATGCTTTTGTTCCCTGACCTCATCCAAATGTTCAAACCTCTGTGACTATGTATGTGGTGTCTCTTCTTGTTGGGAGCCTGTTCAGACATTTCTTTTCTGAGATAATTACTGCTGCTTCTTTACAGCTCAGTTCAGATGTCAACTTCTCCAGAAGCCTCCCTTGACCCCTAAGCATTCCAAAGAATCCTGTGAAATCTTTACTATAGCACTCATGTCACTAGGTTGACAACATCTATTTATGTGACTATCTCACTATCTCTTCTGTTCTTCTATTCCAGCAACCCTGCTTATTCCTTTTCATAAACATAGAATCTAGCACAGTGGGTGCTAGAAATGGGTGGTCACCCCTATGCCATAAATAATGTAGATTTGAGGTAAAACATGACCTAATTTAGTCCCAATGTTTGGCGTGTTCTATAGTCTTACTTGGACATTTTAATTTTTTATGGTTACATCAGATATAGTAGCTTAAAAATAATATTTACTTCACATCTCATGTGAATACAATTTTTATGTAGTTTTTAGACTTCGGATTTTTGGTCTATATTAAATGTGTTAAAATAATTTGTGCCACGTATTGATGCAATGAAAGATACAATACTAGCAGTGATTTGTCCCTAAAAAAGAAAGAGGGCGAGGGGAGAGGGAGAGGAAGAGAGAAAGAGAGAATATGCTGGGATGTTTCTACAGCAGATTTAATGTTCTAAAATATCGTAAATTGGAAAAACAAAGAAATTATGAAGAAATTATGTTCTGATGTTTTTATTTAGTATTTACTTGTAAATTCTTCATTTTCTTTGAATGTCATCTCTTTGTTTTAAAAAAAGATTGCATTTGAGCGCTCACTAAGCATAGTTCACAAGACGTGAACGTTTCTACATTTAGGGGTGCCTGGTGCAACTGACTCTGCTCTTCTCCACAGCAGTGGAGGCCTCCACGGTGGCTTTGGTCATGACAGGAATTATTAGCCTTGGTACGATCATCAGGGCCCTTGGGAGCCTGCCCTGGGAGAAACAGCAAGGAAAAGGCTGGTCACACGGTTCAGTGGGCAGAGGAGCACGAGCAGCAGACATTTCTGGAGGCAAGACTTGGCAGCTGAGAAAAAGAGCATGCTTGAGCTCACATGAGATTCTCCACGGGATTATGTGCAGCGAGTCAGGGCTACTAAATAGCAAATTGGAGTTTAAGACAAAAATGGTTTATTTTATTATTATTGTTCTTATGATCCCATTTTTAGCTCTAAAAAGTTGGGCATTGATGATTTGTGTTGGTTTTTGTTATTATAACTCATTGTCATCAGCTTTCACGATTATAGCACAGCATTCAAGCCAGACTGCCTGTGTTCAAATCTAGATTCTGTCACCAATTAACTGCATGAGCTTGGTCACGTTTTCTTAAATTCTATGTGTCTAATTGCCCTCATCTATACATTGGCAATGGTGATAGGACCAACAGCGTAAAACTGTTGTGAGAGTTACATGATGTGACACATGTGAAGTACTCTAAAGTGAGCCTGGTATGCAGTAAGTTCTATGTACATATTCACTACTATTAGCAGTATTATAATTTATTCTATAGATGCTATCTCCAGAAAGTTTCTCTATTTTGCTGATTGAATTTTTCTTCCAGAAAATTATATCAAAAGATATATATATGTAAGTTAATATTCACATTAAATATAATTTAACATTTTGACATTCTTACTTTGCATGCCTTCCATAAATGATTTATCCTAGCATGAATTATCCTAGCATGAATATAAACCTTATAGATACCTTTATCTAAGTGTAGATGTATTCTGCCACCAGTACTACAGTAGCAGTCTGGGATTTTTTTTTTTTAATAAAAAATAGACACATTGTCTCTTTAAATATTGACTAGGCAACTTACTATTTTTTCTTAAAATGCATGCACATTATATTCCTTAGAAATTGCAATATAGAAAATATTGTTTTCGAACTATTTTCCTGTTTCAGTAAAACAGATTATAAAACTTTATCCGGTGATGTGATGGACCCACCTAAGCTACAGGTTATGTGTAGGCTATGTGGTCGTTTCCTCCTGAGTCCTGATAATGTTCGGATTGTAGATCACTTAAGGATCATATCATTCTCATTTTGTTATTTAAACTACTCTTCTTATATTTTAAGTATGTATGTTTATTGAATAATTCAAGTAGTATTTTTTAAAAAAATGTAAAGTTAATCTAAACTGCCACAACATTAAAGCACAAACATAGCACTGCAAATTACTATGGACATATTACATGCATATATGTATGTAATGTCATTAAATGGAGTTATGCTATATATGTACATGTCTATAAATAAATGTACATTATCATTTCAGTAGCTGTATAGTAAGTTATTACTTGGGTATAATAATATTACTTTAAAATGAATTTTTAGTGACCCATATTCAATTTTAAGTCTGGACTCCTGTATTAAATTGCATATTTTCACATTTTAAAATATTATTATGAATTTAAAATGTATTTTCTGAGGTAAAATATTAATCTGGATCTGAGAATATTATATTTCTTTATCAATAGAACACTGATAAGTGACTTATTAACTGTTTCACAGAACAGAAAAGCTAGAAATAGTATGGCATATCTTTCAAAAGTGACTATATCATAGAATAATTTTGGTAGTACCAATAGAAAGAACATAGTGGGTAGAATATAATATACATATTAAAAATGTGATAGCATCTAATACACTAGATAATGAATTTATATTATTGCATAATATGTATTCTAACCTAGAATTTCTATAGCTATAACTAATTCCATAGCAAAAAACATATAAAAATGAAAACTTTGTGATGGTCGGATAATTTGAGATTTTCCCATCTTAAAGTAGTTATCCTTCATCAGCTCTCAATGAAATCAGTTTTTTAAAAAAAAATTACCTAACTTGAGTTATTTGCTAAAAAGAAAAGTTAGAGTGAGGAACCCTAACCAACTTCTTCCACTGAGATATGAGAGTACTATGAAGTTGTATCTAGGCCTGTCTGTGTAGCTGCAAATGCAATCTAAAAAGAGTCTTTGTTATGTTAAGATGGACTCTCTGGATAAATCTATTGTCTAATGTATGAAAAAAGATAGGTTATATAAAATTTGTAAGAGTAAATGAGACTTCGGTTTCAAATATTTTCTGTTATTCTCCACATAAATTAGTTTAAAATCTAATTTTTAGGTTCCAGTTCTCAGAAAATAACATATTTAAAACTGAATTGAAATTGATATTCTAAATTAAAAACATTGTTTTTTTTTTTTCAGGTATCAGTCATTCTGTGTGTCCTCTAAATCCTCCAATGTCACAGAATATTTCTTTATTTTTGTGAAAATCAAACCAAAAATCTTTACTGACCCCTTTCTATGGAAGAAAACCTAGCAACCAATACCTTGCTGCATGATTGCACATGTGTGTACACGCACACACACACACACACACACACAAAACCTCACAAACCATTGTTTTCTAAAAGAATTTATTTCTCTCAGTTATGTCTTACTCTGCTTTCTGTCTTCTGAATTAGCATTCTTAACTTTTTTCCTAACATCTAACAACTGTCTTCTTTTTTGACTTTGTCTAGTAAACATAAACCATGCTAAACTAGTCTTTGGCTTTATGCCTGAAATACCACCATTTCTTGGTCCCATTTCTAGTTGAATTTTATTAAAGATTGGGGAAATTGAGAATATTTTCACCATAATTATGCAAGCGAACAATTGAAAATGTAATGAGTTTTCCCCTTTCAGAAAACGTTTTCAGTTATCTTTGCCTCAATGACTTTTCTCTCTGTGCATCTTTTTTTCTATTTAAACCCTGTCATCTAATCATCTCAGTGGAATTTCTGCCCTATCTTTCATGTGTATTTTTTCATTTATTCCTCTATATTTCTTCCCAAGAGCTACAGAAATATAAAATTCCTCAACCTCTTCATGTAAAGTGGTTTATTCTCAACTTGTCTTTACCCCAGCCCATTCTAGGTATGCAAAGGAAGGGGTAGTGGTAAAAATACTTCTGCTTCCACCACAGAGATTTCATAATAGTCTAAGTAAATATTGCTATTTTACCCATCAGAATTTCAATTCCATATTTTAAAATGACATTTTCTTACTGCACTTTGATTAGTGTTTAATTACAGCTATATTTTATAAGTGCTTTTAAATCATCTTACTATTTCTGTTATCTAATTAATGCCACTATAATTTATGATGCACTATATTTATGAGTTTAACAACTTACAAAGGCTAGGTAAAACTGTCATCACTGATCTACTCCTTAAGCTTAGTGTAGTTTTATTGTAGCATTTGTATAGCTTTATGTAAATGTTATTATTTAAAAGACATTTTCCTAAAATATAAAGGCTGTCTTACAATCATACATTTAAGTTAAAGACAGGATTAAATGTTTTGCATTACCAGGTATTTAAATTTTAATTAAGTTCATATTTTAACAAAAATGCTTTATTCTTAAACTTTATTTTTTTAAATCATATATATATATAAATTTTTTTCTGTGTTCATTCTTTTAGGCCAGTATTAATTCCTATGATAGAAAACAATGCAAAGGTTAGAAGGTAGTTCAGAAAGAGCCAACTAAAATCAGGATCACTATTACGTGATATAAGATCTCGGGCCAGTTATCCTAACCCTTCTAGTCTTGCTTTGGTCATACCTAAAATGGGGCTAATAAGATTCACATGAGGATTAATAGTGTCAAGACTGAAATGATTTGAGTGTAGTGTTCGTTTGTGGCCATAAACTCATGATAATGCCCTTTCCTTCCTCATTGTGTCGTCTCTACCCAAATTTTCGTTTTAAGTTGTGTAAGTTAAAAATGTTTTCTTTGCAAAATATTTCTTTTCTTTTGGATACCTGAATCATATTATTATTTCCAAATGGGTTTTCCCTGCTGTGCTAACAATGTATCAAATACACAGACTATCACTCCCATTTGGAGTTCAAGACAAAGCAGAATTAACCACAGGAGCTGAGCCTGCTGGCACAAACGAGGAAGGAGAGCAAGTCGCCATATACTGTTCCTCTTATTATGGAAGCTGTGGTTACATTGTGATCTTCGCAGGGTGTCTCATAACTCCTGTGATGTGACACCTACAATTTCATTCTTGCTTCTTGAGAAAACCTTTTTAAAAAAACATATAAAGCTAAGACATTTTGAGAAATGTTATTTTACCTCATTTTGTTTTCAGCAAGGCAGTTTCTTTTGTATCCAAGAAATTTTTTAAAATGTGTGAATTTAGGAACAAATGGAACTTATCTAAAATTAATTAAAGATCTGTCTTCATTTTATTGAAATCTGCATTTATATACTGGGGGTACCAAAAATATGTATACACAATTTAAGAGACGTTATCTATGTGTTACTTTTGGAAGTTGAAGGAATTATGGTAACAATGTGTTGTATAATGTTTGCTCAAAAGTTGGCATTAATCAAATGAATGCTAAGTGTCACCATGTGACAGGCAGGACTGTTTAAGAAAGTGGCAGAAGTACAGTTATCATTCAAGAAGTGTAAGCATTTTGAAGTGGTATTTGAAATTCAAGAATGTTGTTTGAGTTTCCCCCACGTTCTCCTGACTTAACACCCCTTGACTTCTACCTGTGGGAGACTTTAAAGAGTGTGATGTAACATAGAAAACCGGCTGCACTGACAGCACTTCGGGAAGAAACTGAAACGGCGTGCTCAGCGATACAAGTGGGCACTTTGGTCAACATTGCTCAAGCAGTAGTTTGTCATAATCAGAAGTGTCTGGATGCTGATGGTAGTAATCACTTTGAGCACGTCTTGTAAATGCCGAAGTCAAATGTGACTGGTAGTCATCTTCTGTTATCATTATATATTGAGTATCATAATTTTAATACAGGTTTTTCCTTTCTGGTACCAAAAAAAATGTGTACACATTTTAAGAATCCAGCCATAAATGCCTCTGTTTTTTCATATTACATAAAAAAGGGTGTGTATGTATATGTGTGTGTATCTATCTATCTATCATCTATATAACGCACTTACATTGTTTGTGTGTGTATGTGTGTATATATATGAATACACACAACACATACATACATATGTACCCTTTTCCATGTAACCATCTTTTTAGTAATATATACTTTAATATGCAAAAACTTCTTAGATCTTAAAAATTCAGTACTAAAAAATATACAAATTTTTCATCTAATCCAAAAATTTCCTTAATAGCACCTTGGCCTCCAAGTAGTCCTTGTTGAATGTAGTCATGGACTATTCTAGTACACTTTACTTGAGGGAAACTGGCTAGCCATGGTTATAACAAGCTTCAGGGTACATTGATTTTCAAAATGTTTATTATGTCCTTTTAATTTTATTACTATGTAACAATAAAATAGTAAATTTTAACTTTTTAATTCTTTGTATTATGCTTTGTTTAAAATATTTAGCAATGAAAACAAAAAATAAGAACTGATATATAAGAAAACAAAATGAAAGTAAATCTGAATAAAAGTCAGAAAATACTAAATAACTCACATCTGAGCTCTAGGAAATTTGTCTTGTTAAAAAACTCAAGAACGATTTTATACATTCAGCAGAGTAGTCATCCCAGAAATGAGTAGCTAATCTTTTTGCCTTTTAAAGGCACACACTCAGAATATGCACTTTCTTATTTCCCAATCACTCAGCGTTGAGGGAGACCTTGGCCTCCGTCTCCATCACTCACCTGGAAGCAGACTCGTCTGCAGGCTTCTGTTCATCCTCACCACCTTTTTCGGTGCTGTCCCATGTCCTTCAGTGCTTTTCCATCATCACTGCTCTGGTTCCTGCTCTTAAGTATTTTGCCTTTTCCCACCTGCAAAACATTGTCCTAACTAGTCTCTTTGCTTCCAGTCTTCATTTTATCACTGTTTCATACTGTACCCTGTAGTCATATCTGTTATCTAAATGCGAATCTGATCAGCTTTCCTCCTTGCTTAAAAATCTTCATACTAATTTCCCCATCAGCTTTTATAACATTCAGATATCTTAGCATATATACAGACATCTTCAAAATCTAACCTTGCCTTACATTTCTATTATTATCACCAATAGTCCATCACCCTAAACCACAACATCACCAAATTCCCTAGCCTCATCAAATGGCTTCCAATTTTTCAAAAGTTTGATATTTCATGGTTCTATATATAATTACTTTTCCTGTAATATAAAATTCACTGCTTTTTTTTTACACCTGCTGACACCTATTTAGTTCTCAATGAATTAGGCATTATTTTGAATCTACTGATTGCCTACCACTGTGCTCCTGTCATAGCCATTTTAAAGATATAAATTATTATAACACTCATATATTCAATAATGAATAAAAAATTGTCTTTCTTTTGGATCTCCAAAATAATAGTGTTAATAGAAAACAAGAATTGTTTTATATATGTTTGTGTCTCTGGGATATACGTAATACTCCACAAATAATTGTTTAATGAATGGACTTAATGACCACTATTGGAAATATACACATGAAATATCTACTATCTGAAACTGGTTCTGCTGATCATGAAGGGCAGACATTTGTACCTCTGGAAGCATCATTTCTTTTCTCTGTTGCAAAATAAACCAATCAGGTTTATAACTTCATGTAGAATTGATAGTATCAATTTATAATATAGTATTATAAATATCCTTTAAAAATCATTGTATAAAATGTATTAAATTTTGCACAGATATTTAGATACAAAAAATTATCTTTATTAAATCTCTGAATCTTAGTAGAATAAAATATGTGCTTTTTAGATATCATAAACATACTTTTTCATTCATTTAAATAGTGCAGACCTCCAAAAACGTGGTTCAAGACCATATTTTTTACTATGATATGTACAACCTCCAAAAATATAGTTATAGTTTATTCATTCATTATTGAACAGTTTGTTTGTTTTAGGCTCTGTTTTAGGTATTGGGGATACAGCAATAAAACAACAGATAAAGAGCCTGCCTTCATAGAAGTTATAATGGTAAAAGATTACAACAGATATATAAAGTAATATCAAATGGTATATATGTAATATATCTACGTATATATGTATCATCATTTATAACATATAATAGATAACATGTATATATAATACACGAATTATGTAATATATATAATTATTAATACTATGCAATATATAATATGTATGTGAGTATAATACTTTATCCTCATATATATACTTCCTAGATAAGGAAGTCAGCCAAGAGAGTGAGAACTCTAACATTGGAAGATTTTGTTCTCTATTAGGTTCTGGAGTTCCCAGTATGAAAAAGCTTCATTTGCCTTTGTAGCAATTTCTTTTGTAACACAATGTTTACTGGGTCCCATCTCTTTACTTCTAACCTGAGTATTAAAGTGGGATTCTTATAGAAAGCATATAGTTAGTCTGTTTTTTTTTATCCACTCAGCCAACCTTTGTTTTTTAATTGATATATTAGGCCATTCACATTTAAAGTGATTATTGATATTATTGATATAATAGCTACCAGGTTTGTACATGTTTTATATACTTTTTAATCTGTTCTTTGTTTCTCTCTCCCCCTATTTTTATTTTTTTTGGTGGGGAGACCTCTCTGTTTTTAACTAAAGAATTACATGACTTGATTTTATGTCTTTTCTTAGCGTATCAATTATACTTCTTTTTAATACAATTTAGTGGTTGATTGAGTTTACAACATACATATTTTCTATTATAATTTAAACCCCCCTCACGTAACACTATGCCATTTGTCAGATAGTTCTGTAAGGAGGATGATGTATTTTTCAAGATTTAACAATCTAATTTAGTTGTTTCTTTTTTTTTTCCTTTCTTTTCTTTGTTTCTTTTCCCTCCTACCTAATTCAATTGCTGTGTTTTCTTGAGGTTACATGCATACCATATTAATCTGGTTAGTCACCATAACACTGACTTGAATGAAACAGTTTAGCCCGTAGACATCTGGATGCAAGCAACCAGGCGGCAAGACGAGGTATAATAACCCCTGTGACAGGGTCCATGATATCATTTTCTTGGAAAAAAAAACAAACCCCAGGAGGTATTTCTCCAGACTTGTGCACCCCAAATTCACCTAACTCCCCTTTTATTTTGTTCTGCCTCTTCTTATATGCCTATAAAACCTCCTGGCTTTTCTAAGAGGAGGAGGGTAGCATTTGATAAGGTAGTCTGCCATCTTCCCGGAATTCTGGCATTTTGCACAAATCTGCTTTTCTTTCCACCATCCCTTGTCTCTCCATCACTCACTGCTCTCCAGTGGCAGGCAGCCAAAGCCAAGTTTAGTAACAGTTCAGATACCTCAAAGGAAAATATTACTAATTCTTGCCTCATTCTTTTCTCATGTTGCTGCAATTCATTTTACTTACCCATATGCTATAATCACCCAGTGTATTTTTAATATTCTTGTTTTAGACAAAGTTGAGTTTTGGATCTATTAAGAACACACACACACACACACACACACACACACACGTGTGTGTGTGTGTGTGTGTGTGTGTGTGTATAATCACTCTACATTAATTTATTCCTTCTGTATCAGTTTCTCTATATAACTTTCCTAAAAATGAAAAACTTAACATTTCTTGCAGGGTAGATTTGTTGGTAATTAATTCACTGAGTTTCTTTTTATTTGAGAAAGCCTATCTCTGCTGCACTTTTGAGAAATAATTTTGCTGAATATAGAATATTATGTTAGTGTTGTGAGCTTTGTTTGTGTTTTTGGGGTTTTTTTTCTGGCATTTTAAATATTTCAAACTACATTTCACTGTCTTCTGATTTGCATGGTTTCTGTTGAAAAATCTATTGTAATTCTTATCCTTGTTTCTTCATAGGTGAGAATTATTTTTCTGTTTTAAAATTTAAATTCAGAGTTTTCACTGTGTTTTTGGTCATCTGCTATTTAAATATGATATCCACATGGTTGTTGTTGTTGTTGTATTATTTATATTATTTTGCTGTTCTTTGAACTTCCCAGATCTATAGTTTGGGAATTGTTATTAATTTCTTTCACTTTATTCTTTCTCTGTTCTCCTTCTGGTATTCTAAATGTAAATACCTGTTGAGATCATCCCACAGTTCCTGAATGTTCTTTTTTTTTTCTTCCTTCTTTGTATTTCAATTTGTAAATTTATGTTGAAACATCTTCACATTCACTGATTCTTTCCTCAGATGCATTATGTCTATTGATGGGTCCATTGAAGGAATTCTTTATTTTGGTTAAAGTGTTTTTGATTTTTAGAATTTTCTTTTGATTATTTCTTATAATTTTCATATCTCTGTTTATATAACTCACCTATTCATGCTTGTTGTCTACTTTATTCATTGGAGACATTAGTAATACATTAATCATAATAATTTTAAAGTCCCTTTTTGATAATTCCAATATTTATGTAATATCTGAGAAACAACAAATTCAAAAAGAAAGGCCTTTTTCTAGTACTTCTCTTTTCTCTTTTTCTTTTCTTACCTTTTAGAATGCTTTGTAATTTTTTGTTGTTGTTGAAAGCTGAACATATATGGTAGACTCTCTGTTAATTGGAACTCAAGCAATCAGCAAAAAAATTGAAGAAATAATATTATATTTATCAGGCATGGGTGCCAGTTTACTGAAAGTCTACTTACATTTATCCAGCATCTACCAATCCCCATGTGTGCCTGTTAACAGAGAGTCTATAGGGTAATAGAAACTGAGAAAAAAAAGTGTGAATATTTCTGTTAATGCGTCTAGGTGTTGAGCTGTGTCTAATATTTTCTATAGCTATAAGTACAAAAGGCTTAAACTTCCTCTAGTGTTCTTAATTGTGTGTGTCCTTTTAACTTAGTGTTCCCCCAAATACACCGTCACAGGAAGAGTATATATTGGGCAAATATTCCAGCTCTAATCTACTGTTATTCTGCAGCCCTATAGTTGGATTGGTAAAGTGTGGGGGAGAGGATGCATTCTATAACCTGTTGATTGGATATTAATCATTAATATCTAATCAAGGCTTATGTGTCTATGTCTCATGGCTATGACTATTATATGTTTTTCTACTAGGGTATAAATCTTTTTTTTCCTCTTTCCCCAGGCCATAATCCATTTTTTGGCTATATAATTTCCAGTATTTTCCTTGAAGCCATGACCCTTATTGACAATGTTGTCCCACAACTTTCATGAAAAGAAAAATAGTAGAAAAGTAAATTGCTTTCCTTGGCTAGAATAAGGCCTTTGAATTGAGATGTGAAAATACCCTGCCCCTTGGGAGTAGGCCTTAGTTATAAAGGAAGCTTTTGGTTTATTTTACAATAGTTATTCTTCCCATCCAACTTCCAGGGACACAAGTGACTCTCAGGTTACTATCATAAGAATCTGGAGGAGTTCATGAAAGTAAAGTCTGCAAAAGTGTTTGGGGGTCTTCCTCAGGTTGCAGCCACCAAGAGTTTCTGTTTCACACACTAGATCATAGCCAGTCTATAGTAATTTACCAAAGTTAAAATTTAAGAGTTCCCACCAGTTCATGGCTCCAGCAGTTTCTAAATCAAGTAAACAGACCTTGTATGTACTCTTCTCTCCAGGTTTTGAAGTAGCATTTTACCCTGTGGCCTCTGTTCTGTGACAGTTCTAAAAAATAATAGTAATAATTGATTTTCATTTTTCATAGATTGATTTTGTTGTAAGTACGGGAGTGATGACTTTCAAGTTCTGTATGTGTCAGAGCTGTAACCAGAAAAATATATCACCTTCCTGTTCTCTCTTTCTATGCCACTCTTCTACCAGATCTCAAATAAATCACTTAAAATCAACTTGTCTCAGTGTCTCAAGCTAGAGAAAACTCAAGCTAGGAGAACTGGTAAGACAGTTTACTAGAGAAACTGCTCTGTCTTACCCTAGATGACTTTTACAACTATGACAGTAACATATATGCATTGGATTATTATATGTCTTTTACTTTTCATAGAAAATGGTGGCTGCCTGTAAATTTAAGCAATTTCTGTGCTGAAACAAGTTTCCTAAATTACTGCTACTCATACTCTACACTGGGACTCTTTGCAAAATCTATTTATATAGCATTCCCCTGTTGGAACTGTATATAGATAGATAGATAGATAGATAGATAGACAGATAGATAGACAGACAGACAGGTAGATAGATAGATGATAAATACTGGAATCCTACACACCTTAGCTCATTCAGCTTCAGAAAACCTGCTTACTTTTTCTGGTTTCCTTGAAAGTACAAGCGTGCAAGCTCTCACAGCCTTGCTTTCTATGCAGGAAGGCTTCAGAGTATTGTCAAATTTTAGCCAAATATTAATACATGCTGCCCCTCAGATCTTTCCAGACATAAAGGAGAAAGTCTAACTCAATCTTCTTGTACCTTCTCAAATTATACTAAATACTGGCTTACGTTAACCAGAGAGTCTAATAAGTTATTATCATAGGCTAAAGCTTCCTATAGTATCCATGGATGGAAAAAGAAACAGATGCCTCCAAAGAGGCTTCATCTTGATTGTTAAGTATAGCCCAGTGAGACTCTTAACTGAGGCTTGGGAATCAATCCTTTATTTTTATGTGAACAGGTTCTAAGGTTAGAAATCATATTATTTATCCAGTAGTTATCAGCTAAATAAGCACAGAATAGAAATAGTAAAACCTTATGAATGAACTCTCTTGCCTTGAAACTAATTCTGAAAGAAGTTATCAATTTTAAGAAGCAACTTTACTTGTTCCTATACTTGTAAATGTGGATATTAAGATACACTCCGTCTTTGCAGTTAGCCTGCATTTGATTTACCTCACCAGAGTTGTCCCTAAAAACATAATGTTGAGCACACAGTCTTTTCAGTATTCTGTCCCTGCCTTCACCTTCGATGTTGATGTAGATGTTTGCATTTCTTTGGAATCCTTTTAAAAACCCTCACATCTAAAGGTACATTTTTATTATAATTCTGTTCAATACAGCTGTAACTTTTGATAAAATTGTGAGTCCCTAACTTAACTCTTAAACCCTCCCTTTCTATATTCCTCCAAATCATCTTCTTATACTTTCTTTAGTCTGTGAAGTAATGAAACCTAGCCTTTCAGAATGGAATTACATGTACTTTGAGACAATAGCACAGGCTTTTTATCACCCAGAAATTATTGCTCTCTTGCCTAGGAAAGGATTAAAGCCAGATAAAGACTAACATCAGTTTTTTTTTCTACATGCCTTTTTATTGTACTCCATCTTTTTCTTACAGTAAATGTTGCTTTCAGACTCCACAGCCTTAAGATTTCCTAGAACTGTTTCTTTCCTGAATAAACCATCCCATTTTTACATTAAGAGGAAAGATAAAAGAAGGAAGAAGACATGGAATAAAAAGAGCCTCTCTTTCTGAAGGATGATAAGGAAAGTCATTTTTGAGGAAGTAACATTTTAGCACAGTTCTCCTAGAATCGAATAAATGTTTCTTGCAAATATCTGGTGTAAGAACATTCCAAGAAAAGTAAATAACAAGCCCAAGTGTCAAAGTGGGTGGACAGTTAAGAACATTTCAGAAACATTAAGAAAATAAAAGTGACTAAAGCAAAGTGAGATGAAAGAATAATAGATGACAGAGATATTGCCAGGTACCAGGTAGAGTAGGAATTGTCAGTCGTTATAAAGGTATTTATTCTAGTAATAACAGGGGAACTTTGGGAGAGTTTTGAATAATATTATCTTGGATTATTCTAGAAAATGTACTTTGTCAGCAAGACATTAATAGAAAACACCAAAACACTTATAATCTTAGTCCAGTTTGTCTTGAAAGGCTAGCCCAGGATAAAGGCTTCTACACAAGGACTTTATTTGGGAGGAGATCCCAGGAAGCAGAAACAAAGCCCAGAAAAGTAGAACAGGTAAGAAAGAAAAACTAATATGATGATATACTCTTTGCCACTATTACAACTAAACGGTGCTCCATCTCACTGGGACCATCTATGGAATCTTAAATATGTGTCTCAGAAATAAAAGAGGAAATATTTATTTTTGAGTTCCTATCCTCCATGGTGGTCAAAGGTAGACTTACATGGTTTTAGCTCCTGAGCACTCCCGGATTGTGCATTTCCTAGTGTCGAGGAGGATCCCATAAGCTCTAGTATCATGAGTCAGAGAAGTCCCTGAGCAGGCAAGAAAAAAATGCCTCATCACAAACAGGAATAAAATACAGTCGGGTGGTGCTACATGTAGCTGCTGGAGACGGTCTCAGAACCAATCATTTGATGACTGAACAAAAGACATGGCTCAGAAGATGTGTTCTATTTTCTATGAAGTGTAGACTATAGATTTCAATGAAAAATGTCTTCTGTCTGGTTATTCCTCCAGAAGAGAACAATATTGCCATCTCTTTTTTAATCTGTTCATAACAAGTCAAATACAACACGTTGTTTTTTATTTGTTTTGTTTTGTTTTGTTTGCTTTCTCTCTTTCAAGAACCTCTAGTAAAATTTATCCTGCATACAAATCATAAGGATGCTTTTATTCTTACTGGAGTCATTGGAAAGAAAGAGAGAGAGAGAGAGAAATTTTCCAAAGTATTTTAAATGTTAACTACATACAAATGTTCCTTTTCAGCATTGAAAATAATTATATTTTAACAGTGCCTAATACATTAATTTTAACTACTTGAAATAGAGAACTTTCAGCAGAAAGATCAGGATATAATATATATTATTACAACTACTGTTTAACAATGATGACTTGTATATGACATAACTTGGTATCAGCACTAACGGTGTTTCCCAAGTGACTGGGCACCACAAACCCAAGCGTGAGCACTATTTTAATGCTCTACATGTATCTGTCACTGATAGCTTCTGTTCTTTTTGTTCTGTATATGTGAGCCAAACAAAGACAGTACTAATATTCTTTATTATTTATTGAGTGTTTGCCAGTACTGGGCTCTGTGAACAGCTCTGGAGATATAGCAGTGAACAAAACAGATACTAGGTCTTCCCTTGGGGAGCTCACATTCCTCAGGGAAGATTTCTCACGTGTGCCAAGTTGTGCATGGGTGCCTGTTAAGAGAGACTGGATAGCATTCGATACCATGGTATGCTGACACTACCCGGAGATGCTTCATTTTGAAGTAGAAATTTTCTCCCCTCAAAGTGCTACTTTGATATTAATAGTAATCATTTCTAATATAGGGTAAAGGGAATGGCCCTGGAACTGTGGCTTAACTGCTAAGTTCTCTATTTCAGTTTGCTGATCTCTGAGAAAAGTTGCATGGCAAAGTTGCTAATATATATTAAAAAATTGTTGACTGTAACTTTGGAGTTGTATGCAGCTTTCCTGAAAGTAAGGATTCAACCTTCACTGCTTTTAGATACATGTCAAGTGAGATGGGTTTGGATGACGTGGCAAGCTGCAAGCAGCGGTCCTTTCTTCTTCACGTTCCGCCATCACACTCAGTGGGATGTTACAGAAATTGTGTACATATTTGAACAAAATAGCTTTGTTAGATAGATGGGGAGAATTTGATGTTGATACAGAGGAGTAGCTGTGCTCCTCTTTTCTCTTCATCAAATGTGTATTGTGTGTTTTTTTTTTTTTACCTTCTGCAGTGGGATGGCTCTGTTGAATATGTATGAGTGTGCTTTATAATGTCAGTTAATATCTCTTCTAATATTTACCCACAACAGAAAAGTAGAGTAACCATGGAAAATTGGGGCACATTAGTCTATTGGCTGATTTTGTTTAAATACATTTTTAAAAATATAGAATCAATGAAAATACATATAACTCCTTTTCCTTATGATACACATAGAATAACCCATCCTTCTATTCTACTAACATTTTTCTAGACTACAGCCCTGAATCCTTACTACATTCACAGCAACATGAAAATTCTAGCCCGAACATGTTTCATACTGTGTAATCTACTGCAACCTAAGCTTGCACTAGCCTATGTTTCTTTCCATATCCTCGAGGAAGCTAGAGAGACAGAGATAGAGCACAAACAGGTGTTAAAATGTTAATGGTTTTATTTAAGTGAAGGTCATATGAGTATAAGAGTTTATTATCATATTCTTGTAATGTTTCTATGCTTTAAACATTTTTTCAAAACATGAAAAATAATTTAAATTTTTTCTGGAAAATAACTTTCAATAAGTAGTAAAACAAAAAGAGGGAGGAAGACCTATAAAATAAGAGACTAAGCAACATCAGATGATGCTAATGTATGGGCCTTATTTGTATCTTGCCCTAAACGAACTAGTTCAAAATATTAGACAATTGTAGTTAATTGAATACACTCACTGGATTTTTTATGATAACTGGGAACAATGTTTATTGTTTTTGTTTGTTAGGTCTGATATTGGTTAATTGGTGATGATGTTCTTTAAAAGTTTTATTTTAGAAATACATATTGAACTTTGGAATTTCCTTAAAAATTATCTGGAGCAGAGAAGAGGGTATGGGATGGCTTAGGATAAGATAAAACAAGGTGAGCCTGAAGTTGGTGATTGTTGAAGCTGACTGAAGTGTATGTGGAGATTATTATACTTTTCTGTCTATTTCTTATTATATGTTTAACATAAGGAAATGGTATGGACCAGGTTATTTAGGTTCCTATATGGAGTGCATATTCCTACCTGTAACATGAGATTTCTAGAATATAAACCTCTACCATTTTAATCAGGAGTGAATGAGTTAATACAAACTCTCACTCAGTCATTGACCCAAACCCTGCATAAATATTAGCTATTATTTTTAGATTTGTTTTCCTCTTTAAATGTAGGCAGAGGTAAATATTTTTGAACAATGCAATTTACCTAAGGATCTCAGTTTTTGCTATTCAAAGATTTGCCATTTTTTTGTGAAAAGAATCAGTAGGAAACAGTTACTACTTCTCTGGAGATCTATCAATCTTAGGAAGAAAAAAAACTTCATAATAAACAATAACCAAGTATTTAGAAGAAGTAGCTTAACTGTATTTATAATTAATGGGGAAATTCAACTAGTTTGCAAAGAAATTGCTGTTCAAGAATATTGTTTTGAGAGCTAATTTAGTTTTGAACAAAAAATTGTTGCCATGTTAGTGTAATATATTGACTGGAATGTTATCTCTGCTTCACACACTTCACACACTTTAGCCATGAAATTATAGTACTTAATTTTTCTTTTATTTAAATTGGCTAATCCACAAATTATTATTTTGGAGATTTTATAAAAACTCAGTAAGCAGTTTATATCTATATGACTCATTTTCAAAATTTTAACTAACCTTTTTTTAACATAATGGAAGTCCTCGAAAACAATAGAGAATATTCCACAAATTTGCTAAGAAATGATGTTTATTGAAATTGATGAAATCATATGAACAATATGAGTAATTTTGCAACTTATCACCTCTTGCAATGCAGTAATAAAATTAATAATACTTAAAAATAGATCTCTGTCTTTAAAGTGCAAAAATGGCTAAGTATTTATAGATGTGGGAAATGTATTTATCCATTACTATAAGGTATACTACCAGTTATACATACAAATTATGGTGAACATTATGATATGGGATGTGTAGACAAATATATAGTATAGTATAATAATATAAAGCAAGTATTTATCATTAATGAAATTGTTATCAGTAATCCACTTTTAAATTTTGTGGAAGTAATTTAAATATTGAAATTATGAGTTCTTTCTAGCCTCCATATTTTGTAAGGGACAATTGTCATTGCAATGGAGAGAACTGTATCATTTCATTCCACATCCCAGTGCCTGAGTGAGTGTTTTAGTAGTGGCTTATAAGAGTCCTGAATATGTAATTTTTTTTATTTTAAAGGAGTGAATATGAGAGAGACTGTGATTAGAAACATAATACATTCTGTGGTAGCAAGTGAAGTTTAGGTCTTCTTCCTATCAGTGTGTCAAAGAAAGACTTGGACAGTGTTTCAACATGTAAAATTTACTCATGTCTGGCAACATTAACATTTAAGGAGGGATGAAATAGCAAGTAAATTTAGACTTAGGAAAACCTAAAAGCCATAGTCAAACATTTTGCTACTTTATGCTTTGTAAATGAAAGCTAATGATAGCTGACTACGTTTTTCATCTTTTCTGGGGTTTGATTATATAGCCATCTTTATTATGATGAAAGCAATCTGCTTATATGGTTTAATCTTTTTCAGTTTAAGTAAAGAACTGGCAGAAAAGAATCTTATATTTTAATGACTACAAAATATTTGAAATTCAACATAAATTGATATGAGTCAAGATAAAAACATTAGTCAAATTAAATCTAGTTGTGATAAGTTACTATATAGATATTTAAGTAACCAAATGAACAAAAATATCAAACTTGAATATCTGTGCACCCCAATAGACCTTTTCAAACATGATACATTTTTAGCTATTGTTCAGAGTTTGGAAGTTTTAAGTTATCTAAGCCATTTCCAAAAACTTTCATTTTTTGAATGCTAACATAGCATAGGATCTTGATCAAGCAAGTTTCTATTTCTTTCTATGGTTTGGTTTTCTTCTCCACATTTCTCTTTTCTTTTCTTTTTTGAATTCTTCTGTTAATTTTTCATTTTCTTTAACTAACAGTTTCTTCTAATTTGGGTCAATGATTATTTGCTTTATTATTCTCTTTGTTATTAATGCATTGTATTTCCAACTGTAATTATTATATTAGTTGACAGCAAGTAAACTAAGAGGAGAGCTAATTGCTTCCTTCTTTGAAATTCAATTTTTTAGGACTATGCTGAGAAGGAGAACACTATAGCCAAAGCTCTAGAAGATCTGAAGGCCAATTTTTACTGTGAACTCTGTGACAAGCAGTACTATAAACATCAGGAGTTTGACAATCACATTAATTCATATGACCATGCTCACAAGCAGGTAAGAAAGAAATGTCCAGAAATACCTGGTATTTCTGAAACTTTATAGTAATTAAATTGTGTAGACTGAATTTGATCATTTTATATATTTTTTCTTTGTTGTACAATTTTTAAAGATATCAATTTAGGATGATGATTTGATGACTTATAGCAAAAGACAGTTTTTTTTCCTAAAATACCAAAGTTAAAGTCTGAAATATACAACTATGTTTAGTTGAAATATATAACCAAAACAAAGAAATACCATTCCGTTGCCTTTTAGTGATTGACAGTATTTTGAAAATTATACTCTATAGGTGGTGATCCTCTATATACCTTCAAATTTATTAAATTTTAAATATTTAATCAACTAATGATATTTATCAAATGCAAATGAATTTATTCATATCTTTTTATAAAGCATTTGCCAATTTAAACACCATAAACCATAAAAAAAATTTTGGTATAGTAAAAATAATAGGGTTATTGGTTAAATAAGTACTTGATATGTATATAATTTAATATTATTTTTATTTCCCTATCAATTGTAAATCCAGGATTGATTTTTTTTCAATACTTCATGCAAAGATATGTTGAAAATAAGGATAACATCAGAAATTAAGTTAATAATTAAGAATCCATTTTCTTACGTCCTTTACATTTATTACTACAACTTCATATGTTGTTTAGCTAACTGTATATATTACAGCAATCTTAGTTATTATCAGTTTATAAATATTTTTCTTTTTAGCCATCATTCACGAATATCATCCACATATCATTTTGGGATTAAGAAAAGATACATTTTTAAGCCACAAATTTGCCATTGCTGTCCGTTAACATTAGTGTTATTTAGCATAAGTAAGAGAGTAGGGGAAAATGGTCACATGAAGTACTTATGAACCAAATATATATTATTTATTTACTATGAGTTCTCCCATTCTTTCATACCAACAAAATTGTGCTTGAGGATACTATCATATGAAGAAAGTTAGCCTTCACTTACAAACATCACTAATTAATACACACTAAAAGGTCTGATCAGTCCTTGCCTTTATTTTGCTTGGTGGTAGATTCAGTTAAAGAAAAGGTTCGATGCAAATGTTATTCATTTTCTTACCAGAAAAGGAAACATATACATAAATCATTGCTTGATTTGAACATTAAAATCCATCATAAAATAGTATTATTTTTATTCTACAGTTACTGTTTTACAAAAAGAGTCTATAATGCTATTCCCAATATGGCGTATCTGAGAAAGTCATTCTTCTGATTTTTTTCTAAATACCTAAAGATGCAAGATATGTTATTACACATTTGTTTCACTGTTCAAACTAGGTATTTGATATGTGTGTGTGCTTTGATGTGTGTTTTAAAAATATCTTACCCTCTATTAGTATCTTTTGCCAAAGAATGTTTCATTCAAACATAGGTGCTAGAAGATCAAACTCACCTTATCAGGAGGACCTTCCCAGTTTTACATAATTAGTGAAATTAGGATACTATATACTGTACACAGATAAGGGAATTCAGGCTGGATCTAGGTTGTTATTTTGAAGCCCAGAGGGTCACTTTTGATAACACCCAGGGGCATCAGACCCTAGAGACAGATACGCTACCTAAATCACTTGAATTTTGGTAGACAGCAGTCTTAATGAATTAATTTAATGTGAGACAATGTTACAGTAGCTGAAAACATTTAAAATTGTATACTTAACATATCTTTTTTTTTTGTGGGAACGATTTAAACATACATTGATCCATGTAGCAAATGCATTTGAAGTATCAAGAGGCCCGAGTGCCTCAGGCAGGCTCCATCGTGACCTTCTGGTGTAGGAGAAGCTGTCCATCTTTGCCCCACCAGGGTTCCACGTCTGTGTGCACAAACTGAGTTTGGACTAGATGACTTGCATTGGCGTGTGCGGATCACGCATTGTCTATCATCAAGCATAACACATAATTGGGGCCTGTATGCTCATTATAAATGTAATCAATATGTATTTAATCCTCAAGTCCATGTTTTTTAAGTGACTGTCTTATATAAAAAGATTAGAACAATTTCCAGTGAAATTAAACCATTCTGAATTCTAATCATTGAAATTAAAAAAAAGAAAAGTGTGTGTGTGGTGGGACTCAGCATCAGGTAGAAAGAAACGATTTTTCTTTAAACCCTTTCAAACCTGTTCATTTGCCCTTAAACTAAAGCCACACTGTGCCTGTCCTCTCACCCGCAGCCTATGCCAATTCAGAGTTATTTTCCTTCTAAGAGATTTGTCACGCTGATGCTATGAGGAGATAGAAAAGGAAATGATTGCCTTATTGCTGCTGCCCCTCAAACATTTTGATTTTTCCTTTAGCGGCTTCAGTGTGGCTGAAATATCTCCCAAAAAGCACTAACATGACCTTCACCCAGCTAGGCAAGACTCAGTGCTTTATGGCGTGCTGTTTTGTTCTGCTCCAGAGAAAGTCACGGTGAGGCCGGGCTGTTGGAATTTGCTCATCCTGCAGGGACGTGTATTGTCATAGAAATGGAGCAGCTTTATTCTCAAATTTAAACATTTCCTAATAATTTAAACTTTTGTTCACTAATCTGATACTTGGAAAATGAATTGTTTCTTGATATTTGGGTATAATATTCCATGTATAAGATAATATTTAAAGGTTAATAACAAAATATGAGATACAGGTAAAGCAATGCATGATTCAATCCATTTCGAGCATCTTCCCTGAGATTTTTCTTGTGATGTGTACTGCATTCTCATAGTATTCATTCAAAACATATTTTGAGGATCAAACCAAGGATAAACATGCAATTTCTTCATGTAGAGACTCCTTGACACCCCTAAAATGACTGTCCCCAAAGAAATACACATACCAGGGGTGCCAAAAAATGTATACACATTTTAAAAGATGTTTTCTATGTATTAGTTTTCAAAGTTAAATTGAATTATGATAGCAATGTGTAGTATGACATTTGCTCAAATGATGGCATTAATGAAATAAATGTTAGTGTCACCAAGCGGCAGGCAAAACAGTCAAAGATGACAGAAGCACAGTTGTCATTAAAGGAGCGCCAGACTATTCTGAAGTAGCCTTTGAAATTTGAGAACGATGTTTGAAGTTCTCCTGACTTCTACCTATAGGGGATTTTATAGGATGTGGTGTACCATAGAAAACCTGCTACACTGGCGGTACTTTGAGAAAAAATTGAATGGACATGTGCAGGATACGAGTGGACTATTTGGTCAACGTTTCTCAAGCAGTAGTTCGCTATAATCAGAAGTGTCTGGATGCTGATGGTAACTTTGAGCACCTCCTGTAACTGCAGAAGTCAAACATGACTTGTATTCATTTTTTGTTATTGGTATATATGTATAGTTTGGAGTGGAGCGGGGAGCGGGGTTCCCAGTCCCCTGGCTGGGAATCGAACTCAGGCCGCAGCATTGAGAGCACCAAAGACTAGCCACCAGGGAACTCCCTTTTATTGGTATATATTGAAAATCACAATTTTACTACAGTTTTTTTCCTTTCGTAAAATGTGTATACATTTTTGACACCCTTTGTATATGTCTAATCATAGAATTCTGTTGTTTTGATATTTCAAATACAAAGTCATGATTTGTTTAAATTAAATTGAAAGTTTTGTCCATCCTTGAATCTGAAGCAGACTCTGGACAAAATAATCATTTCTAGTATCTGAATTGAAGTCATTTTCCCAAACTTTCCACTATAGAGTTCAGTTCTCCTTCCTTTCCATCTTTTGACATTTATTCGATTGATGGCTATCTATTAAGTCAGTCACTGTTTATGGTACATGAAAAATATTATATCTTCAAATGACGGTCCCTATTTTATCTAAATATAATTATCTAAAAAAATATACAGGGAGTTCCCTGATGGTGCAGTGGCTTAAGGCTTTGGCGCTGGTGCTGTCAGTGCTGCAGCCTAGGTTCGATTCCCAGTCAGGGAGCTACCCACATACCAAAAAGCAAAAACAAACAAACAAAAAATATATACAAAAATAGAGTACAATAGAGAAATTCACTTAAAATATAAATTATACATTATATGCCAATCAAAAAAGTTTCTATACTTCTTTGTATTTGTTACAGCTAAAATTTTTGTTTTTATAAAACAACAATAACTGTAAAGAAACCCTTTTGTACCCAAGTGTTGTATCTTTTTTTTTATTGAAATGAGTGCTTATTAATTCTTGAAAGAATATTCTTCCTAAAGGTTACATAATGACTTGGTTGGTGGCATAAACAAAATTATATCATTCTATTTTGCTATTGTATTTCTATTATACTATGCTAAGGATATTTTGTTATATTTTATGAGACTATATCTATTTTGGAAAGTATGAGGGCTGTCCTGGAAGTATCCAGCCATGTAATATGAAAAATAGAGGCATTTATGGCTGGATTTTTTCCAGACAGCCCTCATAGTTTATTTATAGATTTATTTTATATTTTTTACTATATAGATTAATTTTTACTTCATTTAAAGTTTTTTTACTCTTAGTAAAATCAAAATTTTGAGAAGGAAATTGATACAGAAAAAAATGAATATTTAAAATCCAAGTTTAACATGTATAGGAAATTGGAAACAGTACTTAGCTTTGAGTATCCTGAAAAGAAAATTTTTTCTTTTTGTAGTTAGATCAATAACCAAATCTTAGATGATCTGTTCTGAGAATTGTCTTATAATATACTTCAAGATTGTCCTGGCCTCTATAGACTCTAAGACATCAGGATTTCTGTTTGCCGTGATAGGAAGTGGGGATGGTTTAAATCAAATAAATTTAATTCTAGCTGAATATTAGAATCCCCAGGAAAGCTTTAAAAAATAGTAATCTCAGATTTTGTTATCAAACCATGGCATATGTCTTATGTTTAAAGCTTTCCAGGTAATTATAATGTGAGGCCAGGGTGGAAAAAGAGAGTGGAGATACCAAGGGCCATGAGGTTACAGTTTCAGTTGCAATTTGATGGAAGATTATATGCTTCATTGATATAGAGGGAATAGCAAAAGTACATTTTTATTATTCCAGAGCAGTCGTTGAAGAAATATTAGAAAGAAGCCGAGACAGTAGAGACAGAAGAAGTTAGGCATATTATTCTGTTTTTGTTTTCCAGGCAATGACCCAGACAGTAGGCAATGTCTTATAATTATATGTTGAAAGTAGGGACTCTGGGAAGATAATGCCTTTTGGGCTGCCTGCTCCATACAAATATAAAACTCAGCCAATATCAAAATAAATTAGCAATAGAATGAGTTTAAACAACAAGTTTTACTGTTTGGTCTCCCCAGGAACCTCTGCTTAAATATACAATGGCAGAATTTCCCCCTTGTACTACTGAGGGGACTCTGAAGTCAACTGGGGTTGCCATAGAGAGGGAAGAGGTGCAGGTAGATTGTCTGAGACAAAGAGTAGGATGACACATATGGCTAGATTCAGAGATGTCTATCTTGCCAGGGAGACAAACACACAGATGAATTTAAGTCACCCAGAGAGGACTTCTGGGTCCTCCACAAAGTGAAAACAAACAATGGGATATACCAGGTGCTGATTTCAGAAGTGGAGACAGCAACGTTACCCGTACTTAGAGAAATCAGGTAACTTATACAGAGAGTACATGGAGCTTGGCTTCCAAAAGCTCATGTAAGTCTTCTCCTGTCCTCGCAGGTCCCGTGGACCAAGAAGATTCAGCAGGAGTAAGGAGAATAAATAGGAAATGGAAGATACTTAGCAGTTATTCCAGTAAACTTTTTATCAATAAATTTTCCATTCAAATGTGGGTTGGAATACTATTCATTTTCTGTTACCCAGTGGGGAATGGCTCAAGTAATGGGAAGATAATTTATTTAAAAAATAAAGAAGCAATCATGTCTTTTTACATCTATGACTTAATGTGCAGAAAATTTTCACCCAGCTATATATTTTATCAATAAGCATTTTATTGTTAATTATACAAATGAGTTTTTTTACCTTCTTGAAGCTGTGACAATGACCAAGCTCAATCAAGTTGCCAGGATATTCTAAATTATTTTAAATTTGATCATGAATAAATGAGAAGTAAACAGTCTATGGAATAGTTCACTTATTATGTTTACTGGCTACTTTAATACTTACCTATGTTTAATATGAACTATTATGTTTGGAAGTCACCAGCTAGTATCTTACACAAAACTAAATTTTAATTATCTGCATAATTGGTATAAGAACAAATTTTATCCATGTTTGTACAGATAGACAATAATGCCTCAAATAATACTAGAAATAGAGAACAAGATAATGAAGGCAAAAAATTGTATAGATACAAATATACTTGTGTACATGTTCATTTTCATATATTACAATTCATTTACATTCTTTCTTTATCTAGGAATACAGATATTTGCATTCTTAGAATTTGAGTTTGAAAGTGCTGTAATTCTTATTTCTATGAGCAGCAAAGGAGAATTCTGCAAACTTTAACTCACTGCATTAATGTAAGATTGGTTTCTTTATTGTGATCACATTCTCTAATAGCAGAAAAAGGTGATGTTTGCAACGCCATGGCTAAAACACATTTCTTTTTTTGAAATGTCTTTTTAATTGCATATCTGGGTCACTATTTGTACTTTTTCAAGTTGCCAAAAGTCTGACATCTTTTTAAAAAAAATCTGTAATTTTATGTAAGTCATAAAATTAGCAAACAACTTATTATGTAACTTGGTATCATCAAATCTTTATATACTGAAATTCTATTGTATGACTATATTATTCTATGGACAGACAGTTTCTGAAATGCCACATATGATCACTTTAATATTGTTAAATAGACCTAAAGATGACTCTGATAAAAATGTTTCTTCTAAGAAAAGTAAGAAATAGGTTTAAAATAGTATGCATTATTCATAGTTGTATCACAAAATTCCAGTAACTTTCAAATGATCATGTCTTGCAAATGAAGTCACTCACTCATCTTATATTCCATAAGGTAAGGTTCTAGTTATTTTCTAACCAATTTTATTTTAAACACTTAAAACAAATTTCTACAAACACACAAAACCAATCATTGAGTATTTTAACACTTTCTATTTTCCAATCTTCCTCCCTTTAATTCCAATAGTATCTAACCTACTTGAATATAACACTTTTCTCTAATGCTGATGCTTTTGTTCTTAGTAGTAGAGATTGATTTTATATTTTCAACACCTCCCTCTTCTATCCTGCCTGTGTCACCGTGGCTTTGCCTTGTTCTCTGAGTGTATTCAGTAGTATTCAAAATCTTTTTCCTACTGTGTAAAAAATTGTCTAAGGACAATTTAAAAATAGTTGATGCTCCTTAAAGATGATTCTGCATAGAAAGTTCCTTAGTGTATACCCATATACCATTATTTAATGTTAAATTATGATAATTAGTACATAAAAGTAATCAAGTTTGCCCTGAAAAGTAAATCAGAATTTCCAAGAAAACTATACCTAAATTTCCCCCAACCTCCACCCCTTTTTCTACCTCTCTCTTCATCTTCTGACCCGTTATTGAAGATCAAACACTCATTTTCAGGGATATGGTCTGTTGTGCCCCCAGCCTCACTGAAGCAACCTGCCCCTTCAAACCTTTTGCTTAGCCTGGTCCTCTCATTTTTCTGTTTGGTGGTGTGTATTCTGATTATAAGCACCTAATTGAAAAGTCAGGTATATAAACATTTAAGAGCTTAACTGAAACCTGTGCCGTGTTGCTTTGATTGAATAGCACTGTGTCAGAATCATAAAGATCAAAGCTTCTTGTAAGTACTAATACACACACACACATATATTTATACAAACACACACACACACGCACACACACACACACACTCACTCACTCACCCACATATGAAGGCTTCTAGAAAATAATCCAGTCATAAATGCCCCTGTTTTTCCTATTACATGGCTGGATACCTTCTGGACAGCCCTTGTATAAATTATATTTATATAACCATTTTGAGATATGAGAGAACAATTTCCAAGTTGTTTTAGTCTAGTAACAAAGTGACTTTTTCCTAACTGTATTCATGTGTGCTTATTTTTAGATAAATACAATTTTGTACTCCACAGCATTTACCAATAGCATTCTTTCCATTTTTACAGAATTTTTGTAATAATTGTTTTAATGGATTCTTAATATCCTATCAAAATTTTTTTTAACTTAAACATTCCCTACTGTGGCATTTAGGTTCTTTCAATATTTTAAGTTCTAATAATCTAATACCCCTTATACTTGTTTCAGATTCTCAGTTTTCATCTCTGTAAGATCTTGAAAATGAATATGAAATAGAAATTGTAGTTAACATTTCTTGGTTTTGTAAATATCTAGCAAACTAATTGAGACCTAACATACTAATTCCATAGAAATAATTTTGAAAATGGTCACACATCCAAAGTTCCTGAATTAACAATTTTATTTATCACAGCTGAAGTAATTTTTTTCAATATGGCATGACTCATTTGATATGAAATTTAATTACTAAAATAGATGTAACATTCCGTATAAATTTATCATTTTAATGTTTGTATTACAGGTACTATGTTTTAAAAATATGTATGCTAACATGCATATATGTTTTTAAAGTATTAAAGTATAGTTTTATATCAGTGTATACTAAAGGTACCTACATAAAAATTCATGTTTGTATGAATATTTTTTATGTTGTTTTTTCCTATTGCTTCTTATTCAATCACCCATCTACCTGAATAAATACTTTGCACCCAATAGGCACTATAATACATATAAAACACAGTCATTCAATTTTTAAATCCATCAAAATGAATATATTAATCCAAAAATCATCTTCTTCATACAGATTTTAGTCTGTTGGAAACTTTAATATGACATGGTACAGTATACCCTCATTCTTACTCCTGCTCAAATTTTACCTCCGTGTATTTGTAGCAATTTGGAAAATGCTGTCTATGTATTCCATCAGGGACAACTACATCGTTGATACACAGGGATACACAGGATACACAGGATTATTAATGGGGAAACAGTTGACACCTCTTTATTGATATTTCCCAAGGCAAACAAAGGTAAATTTGGAATCATCAGCATGCTATTTTGCAACCAGGGAACTATGATTCATGTCACAAAATCTGCTAACCAAATCCTCTACACAATATTAAAAAACTGCTTTTCTCAGCACATCAGTGTGCTTTTAAAATATAAAAATAAGTCACTGTGTTGTCTTACATCAACAAAGAGTTGTGCTAGAAGCTGAAGTACATGTCTGATAGAAAGAAAATGTGCTAGAGGTTAACCTCAACATTTTGTACCCCAAGTATTTCTATAAACTACAGAAGCTCTTTTGTCCTTGAGTCCATGAGAAATGTTATCATCCATGTTGCAGTCCAAATGTGATTCCCATTAGGGGAAAGATAAAGAAAAAAATATGACATAGAGTCTAAAAGTGTCCAGAAAAAATGTTTCAAAGAAAATAAATGTTTATTTAGCTTATCATTGGCCACAGTGTTTCTATAGAGCAAAACAAAGAAATATAGCAAATAAAATAACAAAAATTTTATTTGGGAAATATCACACAAAAATTATCATATGTACATAAACATGTACATACATTTGGATATATGTTACCTTTTTTATCTTTTTTCCCTGAAAAGAAAAATCATAAAATATGAAATGACATGTTCAAACATTTTATTCAGCTAATTAATAGGAAAACAATAAGAAAATAAGACTGGTTCCAAGGATCATTTAAAAAAACTATATAGTTTTTTTAATACATATCTGAAAGTTTCTTCCTGTTATAAAATAAATAAGCCACAGAGATGTAACGTGCAGTATGGTGATAATAATAAACAAAAGTTACTTCCAACCTTAATAATCTGACATTAAGAATTGAGGTTTGTTTTTCTTCTCTGACTTATCAGAGCACCTCTTCTTTGACTTTTAAAATAAGAGGTTGCCTTGTAAATATATATTGGATTTATTAATAACTAATTTCCTATTCAGACAAACTTTCTTCTACCCTTGAAATGATTCTCCCTTTTCCTTTTGTAGATTTTTAATGTGGACAAAATATTAGTTCCTTTGAATTTTAAAAATAACATATAACTAAACAGAAACAAGATTAAAATTGGAGTTAAGAAATCAGATGCTCTGTTTGACACATAGCAATAAGGATGAGCTGAAAACACTATTAAATCATTTGCAGAGGTCTGTGAAGTTTGAACATCCTAGTGAGCTGTTCATATGAATACTGAATCATTTAAAAAAAGCAAAGAGATCACAAAAATAAAAATTATGCAGCTAAGTGCTCATTAAAACAGAAACAGTAATAAACGGAAAGATAAATCCATTCAAAGGGAATTGTAATGACTGTTTTCTCACCTACTACTAATCTAGAAGCACAGTTTTAATTGTGTGGCTAATTTTTTCTAGAAGACTCTCAGGTCATTTAATTAAAATGATTCTGACCTAGGGAAAGGAAATGTGCTTGAAATTTTCAATTCTAGTAATGAGACACCATGTGACTTTACTTATACCTTGATTACCTTCTGAGTCCAGCTTACACATGTTCAGTAATCTAACTATGAAAAAGCAAATCTAAAAGAACATCTGTCTTCAGTTCAATTCCTTAATTCCCATCCTCTTCACAAAATGTGTTTAATTTTCTCTAATCACTTTAGTCTATGTGGACATTAAATTCCTCCTCTTCATTTGAATATATAATTGTCTATTCCTTATGCATGTAATGGAGTTAGATTAGAAATATTCATTGTGGTAAAATAAAAATGCATTATTACTACTGTGAAAACATGATTAAAACACTGAAACTATAGTAAAAGCCAGGGGTCATTGCACAATGCCATTTGCAAAACCTTACTAATTTTCATAATTTTCTGCAGATTTAGGAGTGTTTGAGATAATAAAAATAGATTGGCAAATCAGACTCACATAAAACAGAGGTCTTACCTAGTATACATTATTACTAAAAATTTCACAAGTACTAGCATTTCTAATTATCTCGGTTTCATTCTTCTTTATACGGATGTTATTTTTTTTCCTCAGAAAGGACCAAGATGATCAGTATAGAGAGCAGGATCTATAAATTTATCTTCAGTATATCTTTTCCTTGAACTGGAGTCCAGACTCTAGGCTTTGCGTTACTGGTACCGTGTGTTTGCAGGCGTGTTTCCACCTAAGTGTTCATACCTAATACTTAGCTAGAAGAGATGGCCCCTTCTTTCACTGCTAAAGTAAGAGGACTTTATTTTTCTGGAAGAGACCCACTTGTCTACCTGTTGAGAGTCCAGTTTTTAAAATTAGTTTGATAATCACATCAAGGCCCACTCATTATGGTTATATTTGTGGATTCAGCTCGCAAATGTTCTGGATTTCCCCTCCGTTTCACCACACTTACTTCAGTGTTTCTTAGCTATATTACTTGTCAATCCAATCTTATTGGTGTTCTATAAACCAGGTTTCTTCAAATTTTAGTTTCACTTATTATCTTGGTTTAAAGAACAGTTATTATTTTTGTATTATATTCTGTCATTTATTGAAACATTGGAAAGACACAAAAAGAAAAAAAATTGCTGCATCAGACATTTTTCAACTCATTTGAAATTGCTGATTTTCCACTAAAAGTTTCTTAAAATAATATACAAGAGAGTTTTTACTTCAATGTTGTATAATTACAGAATGGAATCCAAGTATTTTAGCATAATGTGTATGCCTTCCTATCCTTAATAGCAATGCATTTCCTTTTCAATGTCATCTGTGCCTTTCTCCTGCAGTACATAGAATTCTAATATGGTCCTCAAGATTCCTGGCCCCTGTACACACATCTTCTCTCAGTTATCCAATTATGTATTAGTCTAGTCAGTGGTTCTCAACCTTCCTAATACCGCGACCCTTTAATACAGTTCCTCATGTTGTGGTGACCCCCATAAAATTATTTTTGTTGCTACTTCATAACTGTAATGTTGCTACTGTTATGATTCGTAATGTAAATATCTGATATGTGTTTTCCGATGGTCTTAGGTGACCCCTGTGAAAGGGTCGTTCGACCCCCAAAGGGGTCGCGACCCACAGGTTGAGAACTGCTGGTCTAGGTTCAACTATGACATGATTTTGCAAATGTAAGTAAGATCCCAAATTAGTTTACTTTAAGATTATCTCATTAGGCTTGAACTAATCCCATAAGCTCTTTAAAAACAGTTTTCTCTGGCTTGTCTAAAAAGAAGTCAGAAATTTAAAAAAAAATGAGGGGGATTTCACCCAAGAGAAATTCTCAGCTGCTGGCTGTGAAGATGGTGAGAGCTACAGGAAAAGAGAGGCAGCAGCCCGTAGTCGCTAAGAGAGGTCTCTGGCTAATAGTCAACAGGGAAGCAAGTATCTCAGTCCTACAACCACAAGGAATTGAATTCTGCCAGCTTAAATAAGCATTCCTTTAGAAGCAGATTTTTCCCTAGAGCTTCCAGAAAAAAATTCAGTCTAATACCATGATTTCATCTTGTCTACTTTGAGCAGAGGACACTGCCACTCACTGCTTGACTTTTGACCCAAGGACTCTTGACTAATAAATGTGTGTTATTATAAGTCATTTGGTTTGTGATGACTTTTTAGGCAGAAATGTCACCATTCTACATTTGTTATGTTAAACTCTAAACATACATTCTACATCTTCATATCATTTTTTTCTGACTTGAAAATTACCTTTGATTGCCTTTATTTTATCTCTTAAGGGACTTTTTAAAATTTTGTTCTTTTGTTTTTGACAATTATCCAAAGCTTATTTACAATTCTTCATAAATCTCTTCTGAGGAATATAATACTTCTCTCTTCTAAAAAAATACCACTTTGTATGCCATATATGATATATTTTACACTGCCAAATTTTGTGTTGCTGAGATTAGGAGATATTCCTTTATCCATCTTTTTGCTTCCATAGAGCCATCAATATTGTGTCTTATACCTAGGAAATAAACACATATTGTTGCATTAAATTGTGACACTACAAGGACAAACACTGTAACAAGTTAAGCATACTCCTTCAAATGGAGGTAAGATTTTAATGGAAAAATTACATATTTAACTCTAAAATAAAGGAAGACTAATAGAGTTTTAGGCTTGCAGATTCAAATTATCAAAGGTTTTGTCATCTAGCTAAACAATAAAAATAGCAATAGTTATGTAATATAGTTTTACAACATTTTTTAGTTTGAGAAGCGTTACTATGTTTGTTTATTTTGATTTTCAAAAAATTTCTAAAAGGTAGATAGTTCACCTTTAATAAATGAAGACACAAAAGAGTTTTTCATATTACTTCTAAAGGTAACATTAATAAATCCTAGACTCCCAATCAAACTTGTAAGGTAAAGCTAATCTTTTCCAAAATGGCCTCTACTTTCCTGTTATGGTAACTTCTGTTGGAAGATGATTATGTCTTTGGTACTGTATTAGTTTCCTATTCCTGGCTTGAAAGAACCAAATTATCTTACAGTTTTGAATGTCAGAAATCCTACAATCAAGGTGTTAGCAGGGCTGTGTTACTTCTGGAGGCTCTAGGCGAGAATCTGTTTCCTTATTTTTTCAGCTTTAAAAAAGCCACCTTTATTCTTTGGGTCATAACCCTTTGTTGTATCTTTAAAGCCAGCAGCAGCATAATGCTAGTAGCATCTTTAAATCAATCTCTCCTCTCCGCTCCTCTCCTCTTCTCGTCCCCCTTCCCTTCCCTCCTGTCCTCTCTCCTCTCCTCCCCTCCCTTTCCGTCCTCTTCTCTCTCTCTCTGACTCTGGCTTTCCTCTTTGCTCTTTCGTTTAAAAGAACACATATTACCTCTCACATATCCAGATAATCCAGGAAATTATCCTTCTTTCAAGGTTGTTACATTAATTGTATTTGCAAAGTCCCTTTCCATGCAAGATAACATTTGCAGTTTCCGGAGATTGGAACAAGATACTTTAGAAGGATCATCACTCTGTCTACCACAGGTACCCATTGTTAGAACCAAAGGGCAGCTACGTCGTGTTTTCCCTTGTATTAAGAATAGCAGACTTTAGAATGACAACTCTTCATTAAAACCAATATAATTAAACAGTTCCATATAGTATAGAATATTTACTTTATTGAATGTGCTTTGTTTACCTAGTATAATACATATTTCTAATAAACAAGTAGCATTTTACAGTGTTTCCATAATGGCACAAAATTGGGTAACACACAAAATGCAATTTGCCATTCTGTTGTTTATGTTTCATGTGAATTATTTTTAAATAGGTATAATAAAAGATCAGGTTAGTACTGGAGTCATTAAAAAGAGGCAAAAAAAAAAAATCACTCACCTTTGTTCTGTGACTTTGAGCAAGTTTGCAACTAATATCAGTTTATAGAGGTGAAATGTCTCCACTACTTTTTTTAACATACTTACAACTCTATAATTTAAAATTTTTGTACAATAGTTCCTTTAGCAACTGTCCAAACTCTTAAATTGATTGTTATAAACTTATATTTTTTAAGTTAGACATTTTTAGTAACTCATTTATGGGCGACAGGACTGTTTTATCAGGGACAAGTCTTCTTTCAAATACAGTGAAGTAATACTGGCTCAATTCCAGGTGGTTTCATTAAAAAATTTAGCAGAACTACTAGAGATAAATTAAGAAGACTAATTTGTTTACAATTAGCTACTGAGAACACTTATTTATAATGATTTATATAAATATAGGCAAAAGAAAATATCTATTACATGCATTTTCTTATAAATATATTTTTTTCTTAAAACATACATGTGTGGCCCTTTGCTACTAAATAAATATATTAATGAAATTGACAAAATACACAAATAAAATGTGTTGATTTTCTAAAATATAAGATTTAACTATAAAATGTCTTTGACCTTCAGAAATTCACTTGATATTTGTGTTACACAAATAAAATGTCATCATATATATTGCTACAGACATTCACACATTAAACTGGTTTATTTCAAAATGTTTGATTTTTTTAAAACATATATGCCAGTTGATCAGTGTTTTTCAAAAAGAGTTTTGTCTAGGTTTATAAGATAAAATAGTCTTTGGACCAGTGACCTCAATCTCAAATAAGATCTGTATAGAATACATAGAATTCTACCATTGAACTTTAGGTTAGAATAAGGAAGAGAAAGAAACTGATATTTATTGAGTGGTAGGATGCATATGTGCTTTAACATAGGTGTTATCTTCTCTAATTACAACTGAGGAAGAGATCACTAAGGGTCATATAACAGCAAATTGTCATTCCAAATTTCACTTTTTGAAATATTCCCAAACTCATAATTTTTTTCATTATAAATACTATGTTCCTATAAATTTGATTGTAGTGACATAAATGTATAAGAGAAACTAATATTAAAAACATATCACAACAGAAATTGGGCAATTCCTTGCTATATCTTCAATGCTAATTTTATTTGTGACAGTAATATACTCAACTAAAACTAAAAATCCAGTCTCCTGAACAGGTCCTACATTTTCTTGAGGACAAAGTGGTAGTAAATAAAGTCCCTTAACTATGTCTGGAGTTCTCAGGAATCTTCTCAAAATCCTTAAGAAAGCTTTAAAGCTATTGTTAGATATTGTTTTAACCTTGGGCATAGTAAATTATACTGGCCATAGGCCTGTCCTTCTCAAAGAGATTACAGAACCTATCCTTTAGCCTGAATTTGTTTCTGGATAGGATTATGCCAAGAGTCTATGTGATACTTGCAATTGTTGTAGTCAAAAGCAATCTTGTGGAATATACAATACCTATTTATTAAAAACCAAAACAACACAATAGTTTAATGCGATGATTTTAAATAGATCATGTTCAACTAAATCAATGATTTAGCCAAAAAAATAAAGGTTTTCTTTTTCTAGTTCATATTCTTTCCCCCTCTTATTTCTAGATATTCCCAAATGGCAAATTTGCTTGAGGGTCTTAAAGTGAACTCATTTTGTCTTAACTATTAATAATTAAAAGTAATACTTGGATAAAATGGTTATTATAGAAAATATGGGAAAATCAATGCATTTTTAGGTGAAATTCACGTAACATAAAATTTACCATAATAAAGTGAACAATTTCGTGGCATTCAGTACACTCACAGTGTTTGTTGTGCAACTATCTCTGTCTCTAGTTCCAAAACATTTTCATCACTCAAAAATAAACCTCATGCCCTTTTAAAAATCAATCCTCATTTCCTCCTACCCTCAACCCCAGGCAACTCTGCTTTCTATCTTGATGAATTTTGCAAGTCTGGATATTTCACATAAATGGAATCATACAAAATGTGCCCTTTCATGTCTGGCTTCTTTCACTTAACAAAGTGTTTTTGAAGTATAATACATTCATGTTTTTCATTTTTAATGGCTGAATAGTGTTCCATTGTATAGGTATACCACAGTTTGTCTATTTATCACTGATGGACATTTGAGCCTTTTCACCTTTTGGCTCATATACCTAGAAATAGAATTATTAGGTCACAGAGTAATTATACGTTTAATTGAAAATCTGAAAAACTATCTTTAATAGCAGCTTCACCATTTTACATTGCCAACAGCAATTAATATGAGTTCTAATTTCTTTATATCCTTGTCAATATGTTTTTATTTTTTATTTTTTATTTTAGCCATCCTAAGTAAGTGCGAAAGAGTATCTAATTGTGATTTTGACTTGCATTCTCCTGGTCCATCCTGCCACGCACACATTTTTGATGATTATTTAATAATAGATTTACTTAGAAGGATACAGGCCATGGGTGGGTATGGAAGCCGCTGTGGCTTTGAAACCCCATCTCACAAATAGGAACTAATATCTCTTGCAAAAGTTTCCACAAGTGTAATTTCCATAGTCCTGGCCAGAAAAACCAAATTTGCACACAGTGAAGTCACCAGTTATGGCTTTCCACCAAGTATTAAATTGTTCACATTCTTTCCACTCCAAATGAAATTTGCCAAACAGGAGTTATTTTCAACCAAAAGCAAAATGATCTAACAACACAATTGAGATTTCACCTTCATTACTTGTTTAAAAAACTGAATTACAAAGTTACGGAGAAGTTAAATTCCTCCACAGAGAAGGAGAAGATGTTTTCTAACCCTTTATTCACAATTTCTTTATTATATACTAAATAATAAATCATTTGTAGCTACATGTATTTTAGACAGAAAATAAGAAAGAATAAAATAATATATTTATATAATATAATACTGTATTTGCCACAGACTACTACTACTATGCTTCCTTTATATTACTTTCCCACTATCCTTATACAACAGAGATGATAAAAATATTAACCCACCCACAAATATTTTATGTTGCTTAAAATCACATAGAAATTCACCAAATTGATTTTATCTTTTTTATTGGGCATATTAATTTATGCCCAATAAAAAACTTTGGTCAGAGAACTTGGAAATATTTAGAACAATCTAGTTACTAGGCCACAGATATGAGCATAATAATATTGGAGAATCCACACAATGGTAATTTTTGTAACAGTTTTAAAATGTATCTCAGTTTTATATTTCAAATTTAGATTGAAATATTTCTTCTCAAAGTAAAACATACTAGTAAAAAAATGAAAAATACCATATAGTGGAAAATAAAGTACAATTCTTTTGATTTTACAAAAAAAATTTAACATTTTCTATATTTTCTAACATTTTTCTAATAGGTGCAGATATATTTGATAATTGAACTATAGATGTATTTTGTGGCATTTACTTCTATAGATGCAGATATGGTAGATTATGTTGTAAAATCATTAACAAGTAATTTATTAAAATAGTATTATAGTACAAAATTATTCGTAGCAGTTACATAGTATTTTCTTATAAAATTGCATCACAATTCTTAACTAGTCTTCAATTTCTAGCCACTCAAATTGTTTGTGTATTTTTTAAAAATGCAAGTGTCACTATTTCTTATACTTGAGTTTTCATTGCTTTCCCTGTACTACTAGGTCTTACTGAGATTTTTGTTAGCAAATTTTCAAAGCCTTCTAGTGTATGAGAAAGTTAATCACTGCCACCCTGTGCCAATCCAATATGACAAGCATTCACGCGCACTTACAATGCCTGAGACACTTCTGATTCAGCACTTAAGGAAATGAAGTGACTGGTTGGAAAATAAGTTTTAGACATAACATATACAGATTGCAAAGACTTTTATATTAGAACTAGAATGAATTTTTTGTCCACAAAGAGAAACTTGAGTTAATGGAATCTAAAGAATGAGAGGCCTTGGGGAAAGCTATTGTTCCAATCTGATATGCCATTAAGAGATTAGATGCTTTTAAAACTGCCATGAGAAAAGTCCAAATGGTACACATTCATGATAGTACTGGGAAAAAAATTTTTTTAAAGAGTCTTCCACAAGTTCACTCAGCATAATGTCATTGATTAAATAATGACTAGAAGGAAATTACACATTAAAGTGTGATACCACTCACTCGAATATCTTAACCTTCTCTGAAGAAATATATTTGCTAACATTCTAATAGAATTCGCTGCCTATGTCTTCCAAGAAAGCTAAATTGATTCAGGAAACAGAGATGGTGATTGAGTTATAAGTCTTTGAAGGTATTACTTCTATGCAAGTTAGAAAGCATACTTCGATTTTTCAAAAGCCATTGAAAACAGTTCTTGATAGAAGCGACTCTTGGAATTCAAAGGAACTTTTAAGTCTGTGAAAACAGTAATAGTGAGTAATACATTAACTTACTGTGAAATATGTAACACTAGGAACAAAGTTTTGGAAGAATTTAAGACAGTAATGAGTTTTCTTGTAGAGACAACATTTAACAAGGCAATTGCTATTGTTCTAAACATATGTTTTATTTAATACCAACTAAATTCATCTTAAAAGGTAAAATGAAAACATTGGTCTTAGAATGTAAAAACTAGAAGGAACTTTAGACATCATCAGCATCTTCATCTGGGGAGACAGAGGTTTAAGAATATAGAGTGAGGGGGTTCCCTGGTGGTGTAGTGGCTTACGGCTTCGGCACTCTCAACACCGCGGCCTGGGTTCGATTCCCAGCCAGGGAACTACCCCCCACCAAAATAAAGAAAGAAAGAAAGAATATAGTGTGAATTAACACATCTAGTAAGTAGGTATATAAGTTAAGTTTACATTCAGCTGCAAGTAAGAGAACATTCAAAGCAGGCTCCTGTTCTCCTCCCACCCCATGACATAGGTAATCGGTACTAGGATGATGCAGTATTTCCATAATTCTATTAGAGAACAGGAATCTTTCTTCTTGTATTCCTTTGCTAGCTTTACATCTAGGCCTTCTCTGCCAAGCTGATCGCCTTGCAATTGAAAGATGGCTGCTGCCTGTCTAAGAGTCACAATTGCACATGGGTGGGAAGTGAAAGTCAAGGTTAAAAAATCAGAAAGGGTATTTTTCTTCTAATGAGAGTACTGTTTTCTTCTTTCAAGGGATATCCTCCTCAGAGACATCTGCTTGTAATTCAGTTAGTGAGGACTATGTGACATAACTACTCTTATTTACAAGGGAGACTGGGATTTGTATTATTTTGATTGAGTAAAATTTTTGACTGCCCAAAATTGAAATTCCATTAATGAAGTATAAGGATGTGATTGATAATATGAAGACAATTTGTAGTGTTCACCAAAATTATCATCACTAGACTACCCATCCTCCAGCAAAACCTGTATTAATCAGGGCTCTCCAGAGAAACAGCAAATAGGAGAGAGAGAGAGAGGGAGAGAGACTGATTGATTGATTTAAGAAATTAGCTCATACAATTGTGGGAGCTGACAAGTCCACTATATTCAGGGCAAGCTACTGGGCTGAAAACCCAGGAAACAGTTGATGTGTTACATACAAGGTCTCAAGGCTGTCTGGAAGTAAACAAGGGCTTCCTGGAAAGTATCCAGCCACGTAACATAAAAATAGAGGCATTTATGGCTGGATTTTTTTCCAGACAGCCCTTGTAATCCTTCCTGTGGGACATCAGTCTTGCCTCTTAATGCCTTCGACTGATTGAGGCCCACCTACCCATGTATGGAAGGTAAACTGCTTTACTAGGATTTAATGAGTAAATCTCATTACTTATCTGATTTACATGGTAATCTCTTCTAAAAAGTTCTTTTCCAGTTACATTCAGACAGGTACTATTTGACTTAATATCAGGCTACTGGGCCATAGCCAGGTTGACACATACAATTCACCACCACAAGTTAACCTCTTGTCAACTTGGCAACTGTAGACAGTTCCTTAAACTATATTTAATCTTCAAAAAGACAATAACCAGCCATATACTGCCTAACATGATACAGCTATCCTACATTCAACCAAAGTGCACTCATTCCCCAAAAGAGGATACAAAGTCTGTAGGTGAATTCACTCTTATCCTTGATATCCTATATACTCTGGTGTAAAGCTAATATGTAAATAGTATGATGTAATGCATATTATATGTTAAGATAAAGAAGAAAAGATTTTATATATATATATATATATATATATATATATATATATATATATATATATATAATATTGATGTAGTTACACATAATAAAATGTGGTAGAACTACCAGTGACAATTACAGTCTCCATTTGTGTAATAAGTCCCATGGTCATAAGTGATCCTTATAATTGCCTTGTTCTACTACCCATTTCCTTTGCCCTCAGCAAGCCCCTCACCTGGTCGTGGTTCTTTCCCTGAAAGAACCTTCATTCCTGTAGGCCATTAATAGTACTTCTTGATCGGGGTTGCTGTAGTTTTCCATTCACTGTTATCATAGGAAATGGTAATTCTATGAGATACCAAAAGGGATCTCCTGTATTCCAGACATAATCTTTCTTATCTCCATTGTGGAGTAGCAGTCCATTTTCCCCTTGGTAATCACAGTCAGTCATCTCATGCAGCACAGTAACTCCCTTGTTTGCCTATTGACTCAGTGACAGGAGGAGCCCAAATCAGCAAGGTAGCCCATTTCACTCCCAGTTCATTGGAACCATTGATGTGTCTCCTGGTGGAATTAGTCCTCCATTTGGAATAAGAACTCTAACTTAACAAAACATAGAGTTGTGGGCACAGAAAGCAAAAATTTTGCTGGTGGATCAATAGGGGTATTGTAAGTGGTGCCATCTCCATTTCTACCCGTTGATTTTTGGACCTTTCAATCCTGGTTATGTGATAGATAGAACTGTCCATTGGACACTGATTGAGAGGAAGTAAAACCTCCTACAGAATCTTGCTTCAGCCCTGCACGGTATTGCCACCTAGTTGGAGCTGTAGCTGTCTTCAGAAGGCCGTTTCACTCTTCTATCAAACCAGCTACTTCAGAATGATGGGGAACATAGTAAGACCAGTGAATTCAATAAGCATACACCTACTGCTCTACTTTATTTGCTGTGAAGTGAATTCATTAATCAGAAGTGGTGCTATGTAGAATACCATGATAGTGCATAAGCTATTCTGTAAATTCATGGATTGCAATTTTGGCAGAAGCACTGTATGGAGGGAAAGCAAGTTTATATCCAAAGTCAACTTCTCCTCCAGAAATAAAAAACACTGCCCTTTTCATGAAGGAATCTGTCCGATGTAATCCCCCTGCTTCCAGGTAACTGGCTGATCACGCCTGGGAGTTGTACCATATTGGGGGCTCGTGTTGATTTCCATTGCTGGCCAGTTGTGCACTCAGCAGTGGTTATACACAGGTTGTCCTTGGTGAGTGGAAGTCCATGTCGCTGAGCCCATGGATAAGGATCCAGTCCAGTTCCACCATTAGCATGTGACTCTGAAAAAGTCTCTAAAATTTGCTTAGCTTCATTTTTGTGTTCTCTCGGTATAGACAATAATGCTAGCCTTGTGTGCTCATATGTTTATTTTCAAAGCAGTATATATAATATTGCTTCATAAATGTCAAGGAATGATATCAATTCTAAATAATGAAATACAGATGACTAATAAGTATGTAAAATATTCCAGCTTTCCTAGTAAACATGGGAATTATAGGCAAAACATTAATGATATATCACTTATTGACTATCAATTAAACATATTAGCAATGATGCCACCCAACACTGGGTATGAGATATATTCTCATATACTGTTGGGAGGAGTGCAAAAACAGTGTCATTATGAATAGCAGTTGTAAAACCTCAAAAAGTAGACATGTATCTTCTATTCCAGTAATTCTGCTAGTAGGAACCTATCTTTTGGGTGTAACTAGGTGTACAAAATATGAGGATGTTCAGAATGTTTGATTTGTAATTGTAAAACAATTTAATTCTAAATGTTTAGGCACAAACTAATGAGTTATCTAAATGGCCACCCCCCTCTACCTTTCTCTCTCCATCCATTTTTTTCCACATTGATTAAACCTTCGCCAATATAACCTGAAGCCGGGATCATAACCTTCCCAACAATGCAATGCTATGGGGTTCCTGAGACCATATTTCAGGATTAATGGCCTGTGTTGCCCTTGTGACATTTTGCTTCCCTGCTGAATCATGAAAGTAAATCAGTGTGGAAGTACAGTAGGCCTCTGAGTTGGTATCATAACCAAAGAATATTGACATTTTTAGGTTTTTCCATTCTCTATCTGCATATTTCCAAATCATATATTGAATTATCTGCCAGTATAGATTATAATTTATTTTATAATATAGTAACTAGACATATCCTTCCATAAATTCTTTAACATTCTAATTTTCTAAGTTTTACTGACTGACATTCCTTTCTTGGCATTTATCACTAAGAATTTCTTTTGAGTGATTCTCAATAAATTATTGAAAAAGCTTTTGAAATAACATTGGGATTTCCATAAGCCTCATAGATATCTTGTATATTTACTTGTGTGGAAGATTTTTTTCCCCATTGGGCATTCTCAAAAGAATTTACTTCATTTATATTATTTACTTTTCAAAATACTCTACTAAAGATAAATATGATGTAGGATTTTATTTATTTATTTATTTATTGGTAGCTCCCTGGCTGGGAATTGAACCCAGGCTGCGGCATTGAGAGCGCCGAAGCCTAGCCATTACACCACCAGGGAACTCCAGGATTTTATTTTTGCTTCACAAAAATACAAGAAAGTTTATAAAGACTGATAAATTCTAGCCTAAAACTAGCCCAAGTATTTGGCCAGGTTTATAAGCTCTGTAACTGAATGGTCCCTAAATATAAGGCAAGCTCATTTACCTTAATATTAGGAAGTCTGTCACTGAAATAAGGGAATTATGTGTATAGAGAGGGAGATTGAGCTCAACAGGAACACTTATATGTAGCTTGGTGCTTCTTGACAACCCCTATAAAACTAAAACAACATTTACATTTTAAATATACACAGTTCTTTAAATCAGCATTTAGGTACCAATTCCAACCATGTCAATCACTCAGTTATATCACAGATAACACAATAGTACTGGCATTTGAGAACTGACAGACTCTAACTACCATGAAAGTAGAAATGGATTAATTCAAATTATAGTGGTCTATCTGAAACAGTAAATAGTAAAATTCTTGGCTATATATATATATATATATATATATATATATATATACACACACACACACATACATACACACACACACATATACATATACACACACACACACACATACATACACACACACATACACATATATATAATAGAAGTTGTATATATATACAGAGAGAGAAAGACTAGAAATTAATGTTTATCCTAAATATTTTATTAAAATAATCAAAACTATCTTTCCTGTTTATTGTCTCCAGATTCCCAAAAGACCTAGTAGGAAATAAATTATCTCAGCTTCTTAAACTATAACTATTTATAAATAAATATGCAAAAAAACATTTAAACATTAGTTCTTTCTTTGATATTGCAACTTTCTTTTTTGCTTTATTTCATACTTTGGTTAATCTAAATATTTAATTTATAGAATTTAACTTGCATTGTCTTTCAACTTCTCTGTTATCATCCTCCTCCTAGCACCCAAACACTCTCATAATTGAATATCTCTTTCTTACAATGGCAGGTAGTATTTTTCTGTAAAGATAATGCATATCTTTTATGTCACTCAATGGTGCACATCAAATAAGTCACCAATTCTACTTTATCTTCCCACTACAACTGCCTTAGAAAAGGCTCGTATTGTTTCTTAACTGGATCATTGTAATATCTTACTTAATAGGTCTCCTTGTCTTTAAATCTTGTTCAATGACAAAATTTCCTGTATATGGATGTCAAAAGAATCTTGATAAAATGAAAGTCCTATTGTGGCACTGCATGGTTTAAAATCCTTTAATGTTTCTTATAGTCATATTTCATATGATAGGGACCCCATGATTTGGTTGGACCCTACAATTCATCAATATTTATCACTTCCATTCATATACTCTGCTCTGCTATACTTTACATGCAAATACTTTTTAGAATATGAATGCTCCACGTTCTATATTTATACAAAACTGTTTATTTTCACAGAAATATCCTTCTACCCCCAAATCCACCTCTGATTCATCATGATCTTTTATATCTTTCAAGGCCCAGATCAAATGTCATTTTTCCCAGTTAGCTTTCCTTGGGGTTTTTTTGGGAACCCAGTCTGTCTTTACATGGCACAATAATAATATTTCAATCAATAATTGCTATTACCTCTTCCTGTCTGTCTTCTCTCCCTTTTTCTGCAAAATGAATATAAACATACACTCACACACTTGCCCACAGACACACAGACATATACCAGATAAAGGTAAAAACATTTTCCTTAATCTTTTTTTTTAATCTCAGCCAGTTAGCAACGACTGTTGCTAATTCAGTAACTGTTTCTTGAATGAGTCTTGCTATCACTGCAGGGATTTAGGAAACAGTGATAAACAGAATATGAATTCCTGAAATTTAGAAGTAAAACTTTCTTTCTTTCTTATACTCTAACTCTAGATCTTTTTACCATTAACAAATTTAATACAGATTATAAAATTGTAGCTAGTTTTATTAGTTACATCAATGTAATGATATGGAAGTTTTACTTTCCATGAAACATTTGTATAATTTAGATATTTATGACTTGGTCTTTTATCTAAATTCAACTCTGAATAAACCCCTTCTTCACAAATATGTCAATGCAAATGACATATAATAATACAGAGCACATCAACATATGATGAAATTTATATAGCTAAAATACATAAGCTACTTTTGTTTATTTGGAAATTAGGGGGTTACAAGACTTCAACACTTCATCGGAATTAGGTGGAGAAACTTGGAAGGAAACTATCAATAAACAGGATGAAAGTTTTCAATTCCAATTTACCTAAGACATAGGTATATCTTTTAATGTAATATAATAATATGCTTTGGCATTTTTAATATCCAAAAGAGTGAAAAAAAGGTTTTTCCTAAGTGGGTTATCACAAATGTTATATTTTCCTTGGATGAGATAAAAGATAATGTATTAAAAAATTCCAACAATAAAAACAATAGTAACTTTAACATTGTCTTGGACCCAAATACTATTAATCATTTCCATATTTTTTAATAGAGACTCAAAGAACTGAAACAAAGAGAATTTGCTCGAAATGTAGCATCTAAATCCAGAAAAGATGAAAGAAAACAGGAAAAGGCACTCCAACGCCTGCATAAACTGGCCGAGCTAAGAAAAGAAACTGTATGGTAAGTGTGCAATGATATGTTATAGTAAGTTTTCTTAAAAATGTAATGACACAAAAAAAGAAAGAAACATAGAAACAAAGGACACAAATTTAGTTATTTCTGTCATGCACATTTATTTATTCATTCATTTATTTATTTATTGGGGTAGCTCCCTGGCTGGGAGTTGAACCCAGGCTGTGGTGTTGAGAGTGCTGAAGCCTTAGCCACTGCACCACCAGGCAACCCCTGCAATTTCTGTACCCATCATAAGACTCACATTTTCATGGCTTTCTGTGGGCTAATACAGTAAATTGAATTTGAATTTTATTGTGCATTTCATTAAAACCCAAAATTACTATAATTTTAATTTGTAAAAAAATTAATTTTACATTATTGTGCTGTTTAAGCTATCTTAGTTGACAATTACTCTATTTCTTGGTGAAACCCAAAACAATAGATTGAATAAATGACCAAAGCACTATATTATGACCTTTATTATAAATGGAGTTTGAAGAGGAACTTCTTTATTTCATGGAAAATCTGGAAAGTATTCTTTTGAAATTATTTTAAGAATATAAGTAAGGGGTCAGGAAGACCCTGTGCATTTCAAAGGCAGATCAAAGTTAGTTTCACTGTGAATGAACTATAACTAGACTGTTAGAAGTTCACAACTGTTATACTTTGACCTGCTACTAACAGACAGCAGCTATAGTGGTGTAATTTAGAACTTACAGTTCAGGCCAGAGCAATGGCATGCAAAGGAGACCCCATTTAAAGTGTCCTTTCCTCCTCTTCCCAATGAATAAACCTCTCTTACTATTGTCTAAAGCCAAGCTACTTTATATCAAATTTATTATGTACAGAATAGTGTTAGGGGATATTAACACATCAAAATATTGTTTGGGATGTCACATTTGAGAGACAATTATAATAAAATTTAAGTGTATTGGAATCCTATATAAAACTGTTAAAATACAATATAACTGCTATTCAGTTTTACCAACCAGATATTTTTACTCTGTATGGTAATAAATAAAAAATTACACAGGTACAAATTTATGTTATAATCATAGATCCATGTAATGTAATGTCCCATAAGCAGCATTTGCAAACATAAATTCTAATACATTTAGAGAACTAGAGTTAATAATAAGGTATGTACAAAAAGAAGCAATGCTTCTTACCTAAATTACTTTCCTCAGTATTAAGTACATATTACACATTATACACACACATGGACATGCACATGCTCATACACCATATACATACAAATACATAATTTTCCCATTAATTTGGTGCCTCTAAAGATGTGCAAATAGGAAGTAGTGTTGCTTTTTAATCAATTAAAACATTTTAACCAATTATAAGCTCTAAGAAACTACCTCTTTAAATAACATGGAAAATTCTGCATAGTATGATTCTATTTGGGTAAAGATGATATTTAAGTAGTTTCTTATTTACATACTAGACAGTATAGTTCTTTTAATCAGTACTCACTATTTTTGGTATACTGAAATTCCAAATAAATAGAAATCACATTTTAAGTGAAAAGTCTTTTATCTTAAATTTATCTTTCTTTTTTTGCTATATATTATGATAACATATGTAACTACAGAATAATTTTTAACTATTAGAAATGGCAATTCCAAAGGATAGCAATTCTCAAAGCTCTCATAGAGCTAATACCATCTTTTAGTAAATTTTGCGTTGCAGCAGGCCACCTGGTCTGTGTTAGACTTTTCAGTAAACATCAGTGGATTCCCAGCCCTTCTGAAGTCATGTCTGAGGACTTTTCTTTAATTTCTTTTATATTCTCCATATAGTCCCAATGATGTTAAGTATTTGTGAATTAAACGTAGAGTTGTTTTTTTTTTTATTTTGGAGAATTCTACAATACTCCAAAATGTCACGGAAGAAGCCATGGGGGTAAAATATCTTGGTCAAGAGGTGCTGTTTGAGAGCATTATAATATCCTTGGCAGTACTGCTAAGAGCTATAAAAGTAACCTTTTGACAGCACCTCCAAGTTATCCCAAACAATAACCAATAACTAAATGAAATTGTGGCACTAGAGAAGGCAATTGTACCATATGAAAGTAATTCTCTTGCAGAGAATTTGAAAAAATGAAATCTTATAATGACATTTCTAAGATGAATGTGTTTGAATATTTTTCCTCAAAAGTGCCCTATCTAATATACACTTTACTACTTTTTGTAGTGCTCCTGGAAGTGGCCCCATGTTCAAGTCAACAACTGTTACTGTTAAAGAAAACTGTAATGAAATTTCCCAAAGAGATGTTGTGGATTCAATTAATAACCAGGAAAATTTCAAATATACTTTGATTCATGATGAAGAGAATGCTAAAGATGTTACAACTGTTGCTGCAGACCCAGAAAGCACAAATAGTAATACAAAAAATAATCAACTTGGAGATCAAGCCCAGGGAATTCACAGACACAAAATTGGCTTTTCTTTTGCATTTCCAAAGAAAGCATCAGTGAAGCTGGAGTCCTCAGCTGCAGCCTTCTCTGAATACAATGATGATGCCTCTGTGGAAAAAGGATTTAACAGAAAAAGTAGATTTGTTCCCAATGCTTGTCATCTTCAACTATCTTCACCAACAGAAGTGCTTTTGAGTTCTGAAAAGAAAGCTAACTCTTTTCATCCACCAGAGGGAATGTGCACTGACAAAGATACTGCTCAAACTCAAGTGATGAAAGATGTTTCTAGTGAAAAGGATACCTTATTTTTACCTTCATTTTGCCAGTTTCAACTCTCTTTGTCTTCTGATGCAAGTAATTGTCAACATTCAGTCCCATTAGCAGATCAAATACCACTGGAAGATGTTGTTACTAATGAAGATGTACCTATGAGTGATAACAGTTCTGAATTGATAGAAAATAATTGCACAGTTCTTGATATGGCTAATAATTGCATATCTTTGCAAGTTACCACAGAGGAAAATATTATGGACAATGATGCATCAACAATGGAAGCTAAAAATAAAAACCATGGTCTTGAGATGTTGGCCCCTTCAAATTCTGCAGAGGATAATACAACCCTACATAAAAAAGCACATTTATATAAAAGACCATGTGAGCCATTTGTACCTGTATTTAACAAAGATGGATCCACGGTTCTTCAGTGGCCATCAGAAATGCTGACTTACACAACGACTCAACCATCCATTTCCTATAGCTGTAATCCTCTCTGTTTTGACTTCAAGTCCACTAAATTAAACAACAATCAGGTTAAAAATAAGCTGCCTTTAAATGATCTTTATTCTCAGCAGAAGGAAGAAGACATTTGCAAGAGAACAGTTTTGGATTGCAAAAACGTATCTATTGCAGGACTCACAGATTATGAAATTGGAGGTAGCAGAAATGAATCCACCCAAGTCACTCCTCTTTTGGCTGAAGATACACTCTCCAATAGTTGTGATTCTGGAAGAAGTGAGCATGTGGGTCAGAGGTATAAAAATATTTCTTGTAGGGTCAAAAAAGCAAAGAAATATAAATTTATTAAAAAGCAAATAAAACAGAGCACTCTAGATGAGAAATACAACAAAACAAGGATTAAAAATACTCATCAACACTGCTTCCATAAAAGTAGAAGAAAGAAAAAAAGAAGAAAGCAATGTCGACATCATTATGAGGAGAAAACCAAAGAATCGAAAACCCACTTCAAAATGGAAATGGAAAATAATTGCACTGATCCAACTAGGAAAAATCTACTGGAAACAGCTGCAGAAAAGCGGAGTTCCGCTGTGGAGCAGTTACTGGACTCACATCCATTACCCGTTAAAAGGTCCAAGTCAGCATCCATATGCCTAAGTGAAAACCAAGAACTGTGTAAAACCTGGAATACTGAATACAACAATAATGATAATATTAGTTCTAAAAACCACTGTACAAAGAACTCGGTTGTTTTAAATGGACAATGCGACCCAGCAATCATGTGTTCTGGGAAACATAATTTAACATACTCCAGAACTTACTGTAGTTGTAAGGCCGGACTGTCCAGCTGTAGTCAGGATCACAGAAGCCTTGTTCTCCAAGATGACACGAAATGCGCGAGTCAAAATCAGGGTGTTAAAAGAGGTTATAATTCTCTCATTAATGAATCAGAAAGATTTCATCGAAAACGTAGACAAAATTCATATTCTTATTCTTCAGATGAAAGTTTAAATCAACAAGATCATTTACCAGAATTTTTGGGTCCACCCTGTGCTTCTGCTCCCCTTAAGCCGAAAAGGAAACGGAGGAGAAAAAGAAGCAGATTTCACGCGAGATTTGAAGCTTTAGAACTGAAAGAGAATACAGATTATGCCATGGAAGAAAACTCTTCCTTATGTCACCAGGATGAGTTAATAAGTGAAGACAAAAAAGAGGAAATAAAACCACAAAAAACTGCCAATGTCCAAAGGAACTCGGAACAAACAGACCAAGTAGAGAACGGGCTGGCTTTGCCCCCGAGCAGTCCCCTTCCTCCCGGAACGGGCGCTGAGGCTGCGCAGTTAGTAACAGCGACCCCTGCTGGTGAGCTGCCAGACCTTTCCCACGGCCCCACCACCGCTGCCGACGTAGCTGGTGCCCCAACAAGAGAAGAAAGTGACAATATCTTGCTAGAACACAAAGAAGGAAGCAAGAATATAACGATTCATGAAAAGCCAGTTCCTTTCAAGGTGCCAACTAGTGAAAGGAACTTTAGACAGTCACAACCTAAATCATACTTGTGTCATTATGAGCTGGCTGAAGCCCTTCCACAAGGAAAGGTGAATGAGGCATCCACTGAGTGGCTACGCTTTAATTCAGGAATTCTTAGCGCACAGCCACCGCTACCATTCCGAGAAGCACATGTCACTGGGCATACCTTTGTAACGACAGAGCAAATCTTGGCTCCGCTGGCGTTACCAGAACAAGCGTTATTGATCCCAATAGAAAACCATGACAAATTAAAAAATCTACCGTGTGAGGTCTACCAGCACATCATACCGCCGAACATGCTGGCCAACAAGGTCAAATTTACTTTTCCTCCCGCTGCGCTCCCACCGCCGAGCACTCCTCTGCAGCCTTTGCCTTTGCCGCAGCCCTTACGTTCTACCTCTCTGACCACTCTTCACCACACCGTTCTGCAGCAGCACGCCGCCGCCGCCGCCGCCGCCGCCGCCGCCGCCGCCGCCGCCGGAACCTTTAAAGTGCTTCAACCACACCAACAGTTTCTGTCCCCAGTCCCAGCTCTCACCAGAACATCGTTACCTCAAATCGCAGTAGGACCGGTAGGACCAAGGCTTTGTCCTGGGAATCAGCCAAGCTTTGTTGCTCCTCCTCAGATGCCAATCATTCCAGCTTCAGTTCTTCATTCTGGCCATCTGGCTTTCCCGCCTTTACCCCACGCACTCTTTCCTTCCCTGCTTTCGCCCCACCCTACTGTCATCCCACTGCAGCCCCTCTTCTAGTCATCACCATGAAAGGGAAAGAAAATATTCATATGGAAACGATTGCTATATGCATAAATGCTCATCTAAGTGGATAATTGCCTATTTAAATGGTGGAAAAAAACTAGCCAAAATATGGCCTCATTGATATGAAATCATTTACTGTAAGTCTAATGATGCAAATAAATACTTAGTTTCTGATATATAATATTATTAAGGCACTGAATAGTTTAAAAATCAATACAATATATGCTGTATATTAAAACGATGTCTTAAAATTATGTATAATGTACATAAAATATATTTATAGTACTATAATTTATGTTGTAAAGTATGCTCTTTGTTTTTTTAAATCTTTGTGTATTTGCACTTATTTAATGTTTAGACAAAGCTGATGGCACTATGTTTTGTACCATGTTCCTTGAAATTGTAAATTCAGTGAAAAATACTCTTGCAATAAATTTTTGTTAAATATTTAAGTAAATCAAACTTCTGTTTTTTGTTAGTTTTACTGTTTGGGGAATGTATAGTAACTGTAGGTTTTGAATTTATATTGTTCTATCTATGGGCATCTCTGAATCTCAGAGGCCCTGCAAAATATCTTTGGAATTCTATCAGTATTTAAATTATGATACCATCTTTCAGAGTAAGTGTAACAGATCCATTTGTTTTTCTGTTTGTTCTAATGTTGCTTATATTAACAGTTTACTATATCTCCTGAACAATTGGCCCTCTAGACAATAAAACACAGAAATTCCTGTTAAAATAATGTTAGCATTTCGGGGGGAGGGAATAACTCAAAAATATGCATAGTATGTAGTATTCTTCCAGGAAACTCTAAAATTACTAGTAGGCAAGAAATGGCAAATAATATATGTAAGTTTTTATAATATTTGTTAAAATTCTTAAATGTATTATATTTATGTTCCATTGTCACAGAAAATATACATAACTGAGGGTGCCAAAAAATGTATACACATTTTAAGAAAGTAAAAAAACTGTATTAAAATGGTAATACTCAATATGTGCTGATAACAAAGATGAATACAAGTCACGTTTGACTTCTGCAATTACAAGAGGAGCTCAAAGTGGTTACCATCAGCGTCCAGACACTTCTGATTATGATGAACTACTGCTTGGGCAACAATGACCAAGGTGTCCACTTGTGTCACATGCAGCATATGCCGTTTTAATTTCTTCCCGTAGTAACCCCAGCATAGTTGGTTTTCTATGGTACACCCCATCCTTTAAGGTCCCCCAAAGGTAGAAGTTGGGGGTGTGAAGTCAGGAGAACGTGGGGGAAATTCAAACAACGTTTTTAAATTTTAAATATCACCTCAAAATGGTCTTGCAATCCTCGAATAACAACCATGCTTCTGCCATTTTCTTGGGCTGGCCTGCCTGTCACATGGTGACACTAGCATTCATTTGATTAATGCCATCTTTTGAGCAAACATCTTACTACACATCATTACCATAATTCAATTTAACATGAGAAAGTAATACATAGATAACATCTCTTATAATTGTATATATGTTTTTGGCACCCCAGTATATGAGAATGTTGGCATGGATTAAGGAATAGGTTTAATTAGTAAATCACTATCCATTATAGAACATCTTGGGAAGAATGACATAAATACTATCTGTATCTAGATATATTCTTAATTGAGAATCTGGAAGTGGGAAGGAGAATAAATATTTTCCTTCAGCCAGTCCTTTTAGTGGTCATGTTTGTATCATATCTCTAAATCACCCAGGAATAATTAAAGTCTCCACAACACTCTTCCAGATTCTGCTTTATTTTTATTTTTAATGATCTTTGCATTGTTTTTCATTCAAGTGCTTCTGTGGGTACTGAAAAATATAGTTATTCAATGGAAAACTAGGGAACATCACACCTTTGTCAAGTGAGTTTCTCCACGTGTACCTGCCCCAGTCCATACCACTTGGTAAGACACAGTCTACATGCCTGGTGGAGAGGGCTCACCTCACCATGTGCGAGCGATGCAGGGTCATAGTAGCCTGGCGACGACTCCGGGCACCAAGAGGCCAACTGAGTTATTCAAAAGGTAGAGCAACATTTAAGTGATACTGGACTGAGGAAATGCTATTTCTTACGTCCACAAGAAGAAATGGGTTACCCTAAATAATATTGATCATAAACATATGTTCCCATATCAAAATAATCTATATTTAATTATATTTTAAGTAGAGAAATAAGGGAGAAAATCTAGGCCATTTACTTTATTGATTATGTGCCATAATAATAATTTATTTTAATGCTTTCCTAAAAAATGGTTGTGAAAGACAGAATATATCATTTTGTGATGGTCAAACAGAAGATAAGAATAATAACTTCAGCAATTTTATTTCAAATGCTGTAAGATAACATGTTCCCAAAATGGAAACTAAAATTGGAATGAATGATTTTTTTTTCCTCAAGCAAAATGTTTGAAACTATCTTTGAAAATAAAATAGATGGGAATATCTACTGGGGAATGCTGACCCAATTTGTTTTTAATCTGTCCGAGCAGGATTGTTGCCTCTGCTTTTTTCCAATCAAACGAAGTGTTTGACTTTAAAATGTTTTTGTCATCTTCGTTTTGTTATCTCTATCACCCCACTTGTTCACATCTTCCCTCTTGTTCTTTTTCTTTAACACCTTTATCTCTTGACCTTTTCCTTCTTAATTTTATTGTAGACATTCTTTGTGTGTATGTGTCTCTTCTTTCTCCATGTTTTCATTCCTTTTATTTTCAATTCTATTTCTGACATATATATATATATATATATATATATATATATATATTTTTAGTTAAATGATATAGTTAGACATGCTTAAGATTTTGTTGCAACAAAATATACTTGATTGGTAGGTATATATTCATAACAGAAACTGGAAAGTCTGAGGAGACAAATTTTTAACTTTAGGCTAGTTGAAACTCAATCTGAGAGATAAATTGGTTTCCATGGACACCATGGACAGGAAACAAACATTTGTTAAGTATGCTAAAGCCATAATGAACAACCCATCTAGATAATATCTTTTGATAAAATATTGATAACATAATCTGGGTATTTGTTTAATATGTTGGGAACTCAAAATGAATGTATAATGAGACACTTGTTCATTTATTCTGATATAATCAACCTCAGAATCAATCCAATCAGGCTGAAGGGCTAAAGATCAACAATTAGCAGAGCAATCAGAAAGGTAAGTCAGGGTGGACTCATCAAGCAATAGGGTGTCAGAGAACCACCAGTCAAGCTCATATTAATGGCAGCAGGAGTCGGGCCAGTATAATAGTCATAATCTGGAAATAGGTTTGGGCACTGGCTGATGGCTCGTCTATAAGTCCTGGAGCTAAAATATCTGTCCTATCCATGTGTAAATCTTTGTACGTCCTATATAAATGAAATATTTCAATAATTCTAACATTATCACTTACCCAACATTTCTAGATCTCTAGTCTGCTAGTTATAGGCATTGCTATGGCATTTGTTTATTGTAAAGATGAATGAATTGAAATATAGAATGAAGCCTGAACATGGAAAGTAACAAGTGACCTGTTAGCCAAGTGACAGAGGATTTACATTAGATGACAGTAAGAAAACTCATCTACAACTTCAGCTATCATGTCTGTCTGTCTGTCTGTGCGTCTCTCTCTCTCTCTGTGTCTACATGAGTTGAACACCTATATTATACTGTCAACAGGGCACCTCAAACTGAAAATCTGCCAAGTATTTTGAATTCAAAATTCAAACTCAGATGCCACTGACACCTGTTTATTAACTTGTGCTTTTATAAGCTCTGTGAATGCCATTATTAGAAGACACAAAGAAACAAAAAACCTGTTATCCAAGTCAGAAACCAGGGTGTTATGTCCAAATCAAAAGAATCAATGAATCACTTCAACTCTATTTCCTTAATTTTTTTGTCAAAATTTTCTGCCTGTACAGTCTATATAATTCTAGACCTAGTAGTCCATAAGCTGAATTGCTGAGTTGCTGTTGTAAGTTAATGTCTTTTCCCAGTTTCCCATTCCTACAATTTATCGTCCCTACTGCTGTTAGAGATACATTTTTAAAATGTAAAACCTATTATGGGTTCTCAATTATTCTCAAGATAAACATAAAAGTCTTTAGCATGTCACAGAAAATCTGTGGTAAATTAGATATCAGCCTCCCTATTTAGGACTATCCATTCCACCACTCCTCTAGGACAATGATTCTAATCTACTTAGTTATAATTGTCTTTGAGTTTCTGTTTTGTTCTATTATCCTGCAAGGCTTTCCTCTCTATGGTTTTCTTCACTTGGATATCTATCAATGAATCACAATTCAACTTGAGTGTCAGTCTCTTTTAAGGATTCTTTCCCAGGTTCCCTCTCTCCCCAGATAAGTTATCTTCCTGTACCTTTATTCTTACATGGCATGCTGTGCACACATTTTGTTATAAAGTGTTCTGTGTTGAATATATTCTCTTCTTTGTCAAATTCACTAGGTTAAGAGCTCCTTGAGTTAATGTAGTATGTGGCACATAGTAACACACAAAAAAGTTTGTCGAATGAGGAAATAAACTGAATTGCAAAATGTAATTAATTAAATCTATGCAGATTGTATTACAGTTTCAGAACTGTGATCTATTTTTACTGGTCCAAATCAGTCTAAATAAAACCATAATTTGCCAAAATAATTAGGACTTCAAAACACCACAAACATGAAGAACTTATATTTTTAATTAAATTATGAATTTTTAAAAAAGCAACTCCACAATAAAAAATTATACCATGACTTAAACACTTTCTCCTGCCCTAGGAGGTAGGCACTAGCATTACTGTATCTACTGTATTTCTATCTGTGAGTATCTGTCTGTCTATCCTCTATCATCTATCATCACCTAACACACACAATCTCATTATTAATTGTCACCAAACATTAACATATTCTCCATGTGTCAGAAACTAAACTAGATTTGAAGATAAAGAAATAAATAGAACACATCTATTATGCAGATATTCAAGTCTAATAAAGGAGACAGGAATGCATAATCTTATATTTAGCTATTCAACATTTGTTATTTCCTTTTAGTCTATCAAAATAGATTGAATTTGTATTAACCAATGTCTTTCTCCCACCCCACTGAATTGTATTCTTTATTTTTTATTCTTGTTTCTATTTTTTTTTTTTTTACCTCTGCTTATTAGCCTAGTTTAGCCCCTGTCTTTGGGAGGGAAAGTTGCCATCAGAGATATTTTCCATGAAGCTGTTTACTTTCATTCACAAATAAAATTAGGTAAAGGTTTAAGTCTTACTTAAGCATTAGATGAAGTTCAAGGTTTTGCGTTAGAGGCAGCAGTAAAGGATTACTCAATTTGTTCTAAGGTGTCAAGTGTGACTGAAATCTAGCTCACCATCCACCATCCCTTTGGATTTTTTCCCTTTTCCCCAACACGTCATGGGCTGGCTGCATAGGGACAGAGAAAAGAGCTTACTTTTTCTTCACACAGACACCATTGCTCATGAAAGCAAGTGCCCAGAGCAAGATCCTTTTATTTATTTATAGAGTCATCTTGTACAGGAGCACCTGCTCTGAGCTTTCAACCCTTGGAAACAGTGCTATGGAATCTACTTGGACCTGGAAATTCCTGGTAGAAAACTAAGAGTGTTAGTTACAAGCTTTTCTTCATTTTAAGTCTCCTAAAATCTTAGTTTTAAATAACCTAATTATTTGTATTGATGGAAAATTTTGTGATAATATTTTAAATAAAGACATTTACATATTTTACTAATATTTTTCTTACTTAGGATTCTGGTTTCAACTGCTGCATTTTAATTTCTTATAAATTACTTCTTAACATTTTTAATGGAATATATTTTCTATATATTTATTGTCTTCACACTATTAGGAATATTACAGTATATATTTTAGATTAAAAAAATAGGTCTCAAGCACTTAAACACTTCAAACTTCTCAATTAACTATCAATAAACAGTCAATGACAATACCAAATAATTTTATTTTTTTTTAATGTGGGCAGTTCCCTGACTGGGAATCGAACCCAGGTCGCAGTGTTGACAGAGCCAAAGCCTAAGCCACTACACCACCAGGGAACTCCCCCAAATAAATTTTTAAAGTAAAAATATAAAATAGGTCTCATTACATTTCAATAAAATTAATCATATTTTGTTGTTTAATATTACCTTTTATATCATGTCTGTATTGATTATCTCTAAAACTGTTTTAATTTCTTCATTGAATATTTATTTTTATTCTTTAATATGTTTACTGATGCTATAGGCAAGAAGCATAAGTGATTTGGGAAGTGCTCACATATTAAGTTAAAGGAGTTTTGGTGACAGGCTTTCTCCAAACAGGTTCTCCCATTATCTTCAATACTTAAATCCTAACACCAGCAATTATACCCAGAATTGGATTTTCTCATACCCTTCAAGAACTACTATAGGATTCAGTGAACTAGAGGTAAAATTCTAATGTTCATGTGTGAAACAGCCCACTTCCTCTTGCTTCACTGCTTAATTCAACAACTGCTCTTCTAACTGAAAAACCCTCTCAATGGATAAGCTCCTTAGTTACCCTTAACTCATCATTTCCTTTAGAACAAGACTAGATGTTAGGTTCCTTCCAAGCTCCCACCAGCACTGCCATGTGTTCTGAAGAATTTACTTGTGCCTGGTGTTTTGTTCCTTCTGTGTTGTCCCAATGGATCCAAGCTTCTTTTTATTAGTAAAAAATAACCATGGTGTATACACCAGAAAGAGGTTTCTTGGAGAAACTAGTGAGCCTGTATTTGTAAATAAACTTCCCAATGTATTAAAAAAGAGCTGTGACGAGCTCACAGAAATTTCACCTTTGGTAAGCGTGGTCCCTTACTACGTTTCCAAAGGACTAGGATTTTCTGTCTTATAGTAAGAACTGATCATAGCTCTTTAGGTCCATCTTAGAGAAGTAGAATTTAGTTTAAATTTTCATAAAAAATTATGCTTTATCATTGGAATCTAATATCGATTAATCTTGACTTAATTTTAGCCTGCACTTTATTTTGCCCATCATATTATATAGTAACTTTTTCGATTTCTGAGTAAGACTTTTCACTCTCTATTTAGCTTACTGTTACAATTCCATTCATCTTTTTACTCCAACTACTACACACTAGATTATTTAGGTCTAACCTCATTGTACGGTGTGTCCTGCATTCCTGAATCTTCTTTCATTGCTCCTTCTTCTTTAATATTTGGTGTAATGCTCAGAAAAGCTGGCCAGCCCATGGAGAACATGCCTTGAGAGAACCAAGGAAAAGGCATTATTAGTATTTCAGCCAAACCTTGCTTGGATTAGATAATGCCCTTCTTCATGACATTACAAGTGGTAGTACAAAGCTCACAGAGTCAATGAGATGGTTGGATTATGACTGTTGATAAATACTCTCTGCCAGGCAACTGATGTCACCCATTTACAATTTTGTATTATTTTCAGGTGACATATTTCCTATAAGAAGGTGGAGTGGGATTCTGGACAGAACACAGCTTTGTAGATGGACGTAGCTCCAACATTCTGGTTTAATTAACCTCTTTGAGCCCGATTCTCCTATTTGTTGAACTGGAGACATTAACAGGCATCTGAAAGGGTGTCTGAAAGGACTCAAAACACTAATACTTGAGGAAACACCTGGTATGGTCAGTACATTATAAAGACAGTGGTCAATGCTCACTCACTTTTACTCTTCTGCATTATCTAGAAACCTTAAATCTTTTTAGCATCTTGGCTACCAAGGTGAGAACAGGTGTGGCTCTGCAGGTACATATGAAAACAGCTGGTAATGGGTGATGTCCCCAGAGGAGGGACTGGATCTGAATGGTGGGGATTATGAGTAATTATGAACACAGACTGGAGCGATAGATCAACTTTGAACTATGGCCCCACCACAAACTAATCATGAGCTCTGGGGCAGGTTGTTTTAACTTCTCTTGGTTTTCTGACTTGTAAATAGGAGGTGATAAGGGCATTCTCTAAACCTGCTATCTGGACATTGTGTCTTCATCCTCCTAGTTGTGCTTATTGAAGCTAACCTCTGCACTTGAGTTAATTATGTCAGTATTAAATGCTTATTGATTTACATTACACATTACCTCCTTTTTAACAAATTTCCATCATAACTCTGGTTTGAACTTGCCCAAGTTATAATGTATTAAAGTCAAGTAGAGTGAGTTTCAAAAATCTAACATTTCAGCTGCCTTATAGCCCATATTAAATTTCCTACACACTTTTGAAAACAACTAAATTTCAAATTAATGCTTTGAGTTTCAATTAATCTGCTTACTTTTTCAATTTATTTTTTAATCTAAATGATTTTACAAGTGGCTATTACTTTAACTGATACAAGTAAATAGGATAGTAATCTTCATATTAAAATGGTAAACCTAAAACTATTATAGGTTTTATTAAATGGCTTCCATCTCCAGAACAGTTGTACTGAAACAAAAATAATAGAAATATGAATATGTTCTACTAATATGTGAAATCTATTTTTTGTCCTGTAAGGACACTACTGTCCTGACCATGATCTTTATCAGGTCATACCATTTCTTAAGAGGTGTAAAATATAAGATATTATTTTAAATACATTTTATACATTAACAATTTTAATTGCATTTGATATACCCAAAGATTGTCAATATGCTTGTCTATCTGCTATTCTAATATACACCATTGTTTTGACACTCTCCGTTCCGATTGCTAAACAAAGATTTATTTGTAAAATCGAAAATCAGAATGTTTCTCTGGTATTCATATGATATAACATTTTTCTCTTATATAGATAATCTTTGCCTAAACATGTCAACATAGAAAGGTCTCTGAGAAATGCATTTGTGTACAAACAAATGTAGCTACAATTGAAGGTAGTTATTAAAGCTCATTATAGTTATACTGTCAAATTATTAAAGTCCCCATCTATGTTAAAAACTACTTTATGCATTTTGACTAGGATGAGAGTTTACTAACAGTAAAGACATTTTTTTTAATGGTTATGAATATAGAGTGGACTGAAAATGGACTATAAAACTGACTATAGATGGACTATAAAAATAAAAACGTTCACTACATGAAAAATAACACATTATAGTATTTCTGTACACAAATCTAAATTGAGTCCACCTATAAATAGTGACCCTTGAGCTTATAAATGAAAGTGGATTTTTTTAAAACTTTGTGAGTTATTACTTGGAAGCTTAGAAGCTGCTTTACAGTTTGAAATGCCTTCTCACTTCCCTTCCAGAGACCAGTGCTAGTATGTTCCTGGAACTTTTTGACATCGTCCCTTTGACAATGTTTCTCTTTCTCTTTGCAGTAACAATCAAGAGGTTGAGTGGAACAGGTCTCCCTACTCCTATGGCACACTGTCCCACGATGCCTTCTATGAAGAACATGCGTGGAACTTTATGAATGGAAGGGTTGGAACATTTGAGAGAAGAGATTACAAAGTCAGGGTGTAAATGTTAAAACCAGGCACTGAAAACAAAACAAAACAAAGAAAGAAAACAAGCAAAGAGTAACAATAATAACAGTAAAATCAGGCACCGAATGCAACTTTCCCTGGTAATAAACTCAACTATTCACAAGAAGGTAATTATGTGTTATTAACAGTTCTTACCGGGCTCACTTGCCTTTAGGTGCGCTACTTCCCTTTCAGAGTCCCTTCAAATCTTAATCTTATTTTGATTAAGAACTGCCATTCTTGCTTAAGCAAATAATACATTTTCTTAAGACCAAATTATTCTGTTAGGATTAGGACCCAGGGAGGATATGGCAGACTTCTCTATTGGTCACGCCTAATTCCACAGAAGCTCAGAGCGTCAGGTGTTGATATTCCAAGTCTGTGGGATGTGTTTTGGCTCCCAGATGCACTTTGTAGAACACACACACACACACACACACATTCACACACACTCACACACACTCACACTCACACACACACACACACACACACACACACTCACACACACTCTCACACACACACACACACACACACACCCCCTGCTTGATTTGATGGCTGCTCCCCGGAATTCCTAGATGCTATTCCCTTAACAGGAGGCTACTACCTGCCGAATCACAGACTTAATCAACAGGTGAAATGGAATATATTCTCAGGTACATGCAGTCTAAGATGAAAAATAATTTCTTAACTGGTTGGAAAAATCTAAGATACCTTCTTTTTCCATGCCATCAATAAATCTCATGTTTCCTTAGGTCTTCCATGATAACTTTTCTAGTAAATTTCGAATAAAGGTGGTTAGTCCTCAGTTTTAATCGTGATGAGAGAAAGGAATAAACTATTTATGCCTAATAATACAGTTTGTTTAGGCAAACTTGTCTTTTATGTTAATTTATGTCTACAGTGTTCCAGGGCTCCAGTAAGCTCTAGAGAGATAATGATAGAAATAAAGCCTGTCAGTTTACATTTGAAAGGAGGAAATAGATAAGTAAAAAGACAATTCTAAGAAGGTGGGCTACATAATAAAATAATATGTTATGAGAGAGGATATGAAATATTAAAGAAACAGAGGAGTAGAAGAGGAAATTTTGATAGATGTGACCGAGAGATAAGCAAGGCAAAAAGCAGATCATTAGGACTTTATAGTTAAAATGATAGTCATAGACAATTTTTAAACAGTGAGATAAATTACCTTTATCAGAATTATAGATTAAAAATATTACTAAAATTACACAAGAAAGAATTAAATGTGAATTTCTTAAGGAGAATTGAGGATGTCAGAAAAATAAAGGAAGTTTCAAGATGCATCAAGCAAATAGGTATAATGTTGGTTAGATAATCTAGAGCTATTTGGGAGCTGATTTATGCAGAAAGTTTCGAAAGGGAGTGAGAGAGGATTAAAAATAAAATTTAAGTGTCAGGCCTGGTCAATTAGGCTGATTTGGTCATTCACAAATAATAAACAGACAGAAGACAGGAATTAAAGTTTGCAAAAGTTGGAGCACTTTTAGGAAAACGAAAGATAATAACGTTCAGACAATTAATTTCACGAACTCATCCTGGAAAGAGTGCTCCATACCTCATTGCTGAATGTCACTACAGTCACCTTCAAAGTACTCCCCTTGGGAAGCTGTGCATGACAACTTACCGAGTTGTTTGTACAGTTCTACCAAGGTAAGCACACAGTGGCAAGTTCATAAAGCTAATTGTCAGATTTGGGGAATGACGACAGCTCTGATGGCCATTCCAGATAAAGAGTTCCAAAATTGCTTTGAAGGGTGGACTAGGCACTGGCGTCAGTGCATAGTTTCCCAGGGGGAGGACTTCGAAGGTGACCGTAGTGATACTCAGCCATACGGTATGTAGTGCTGTTTCTAGGATGAGTTCACGGACTTAACTGTCTGACCTTGTATGTTCAATTATTGAATACATTAAATTTGAGGTACCTAGAATATATCCAAGTAGAGCTGTCTAGCAAATACATAAATATGTAGTACAAATTCTCTTATCTGAAAAAAATCAGTGCTGGTTTATTGTTAGTTATTTGATTAAAGTGGGAAAGCACACATTAAGATGCACACACATGAGCCCAGTTCAAGCACCATACATTAACTCACAGCATTTTGTTGTATATTAAATATGTGCTAGGTGTCCAAGGCCTTTTCTTTGACTATTTATTTTCTCATTGAAGTTATTGCCCATTTTTTCTCTGTGGTTCACATTCAGAATAAATCATCTATGATTTCCAGACTTATTTATTTAAAGTGATGTTCTGAAAAAAATTTTAAAACAATTTTCATTATTTTTCTCCCGTCTTATTGCCAAACCCGTACCATGGTTGATATAATTTCTGTAATAGCACACCTTAATTTAGAACTCTTAAAGCATTAAACTTCATTGTTGTAGGAATAAACTCTACCTCTTATACTCATATTTCATCATTTTACTTAACATTAAATTAAATTACATAATTATGGTAATAAATGCAACATACACAAAGTAATTTGAGAACAAATTTGAATCTCGGTAAGCAAATTATTAACAGTGGTGAAGTTAAGGACGAGAGTGGGCTGATAAAATTTGCCTTCACTTAAATAGAAAATGAATGGGAAAAGATATTCTAATGAAATAAAAAGAAATATATCTACATCATTTATTTTCAAAGCTGCATAATTATTTTTCTACCAAATCACCACACACTTCAATACACTTCCACCAATGCTGCATTAGCTTTTGAAATCCATCCTTTAAAAAATTGGTATTTTGTATTTGAAACCATTTCCTCACTGCAGACTTCACCTCTTCATCACAGATGCCGTGCTGGCCCTTCAGGTGCTCCTTTATTTGGGGAACAGGTGGGAATCACTAGGAGCCAGGTCTGGGCTATATGGTTGATGTGACAGCACCGAAAAGTCCAGGCGTTGAATTGCACCTCTTGTTGCTGCATTTGTGTGAGGTCCGGTGTCACGCTGAAGAAGTGTTTCATTTCTTATCCCAATCTGTTTGATTCTTCTTTTTAATGCAGTACAAATTTCAATATAAAATTCAGAGTTTATTGTTGTATCTTTTTCAAGAAAGGCTGTGAGAACAACGTGTTCAGGATTCCAAAAAACAGTCAACAGGCCTGAGTTTTGAAGTTTTTTGGCTTAGGTGATTCCTTCAGGTGGTATTCCATGGACTGCCTTTTGTTCTCGGGGTCATAATAATGGACCCAAGTTCCACCATCTGTAATCATATTCTTTAAGAAATCCTCACCTTCTTTTTCAAAAATTTCAAGAAAATTGGAGGAACTTTTTTCCTGTTAAGAATTCAATAACAGCAGGTGGTTTGAACCGAACGTCTGAACACTCTTTCGTTTTGATATGTACCGTAAGCACCTATGTATGTGTGCAAGGTCAACAGTGATGGAGGGGAGATACCATGTGACTGCACAGAATTCGTTATACTCAGATATATCTAATGTAACAAAAAATATTACAGTGAACACAAAATTTATCAGCCCACCCTCATAGAATGGCATCCTACAGAATAGTCTAATAGCTTTACATTATGCTTTGGCATTTAGTTTTATAAGAAATGAATAATTTAATCATTTTGAGGTAGAAATGTAGATCATTTGAAAAAGAAACTACTAGTCTAATAGTTTTACATTATGCTTTGGGATTTAGTTTTATAAAAATGAATAATTTAATCATTTTGAGGTAGAAGTGTAGATCATTTGGAAAAGAAACTACTTCACAGATATATAAGAGCTGTCTGGAAAGTATTCAGCCATGTAATATGAAAAATGAAAGCATTTATGGCTGGGGTTTCTTCTGGTCAGCACTCACATCGCTCAAAAGAGATATATAATAAAGAATTATATTTTAAAATCATCATCCTAATCATTTTAATTAAGTCTCAGGAGATTTGAAATTAGCCCCAGGAAGAATGTATAAAGAAAGAAGTTGATTCTGAAAACAACAACCAATATTTAAGCTTAGGAAGAAGAGAAAGAAACAATGAAGCATATAGAAGTTTCCACAGAGCTGGAGTATAAACTAGAGAATTACAGTAGCATGGAAATAATGGCAAGAGGTAGTTTTAAGTAAAAAGGTATGTTAAGAGTTAATAGTGTTGACTGGGCAAGTAAATAAGAACTATGCATTTTTCATTTAATACCTAAGTCATTCTAGTTTGTTCTTTTTGATACAGTTATTTCTGTAGAATAGTGGGTCTAGAAACCATATTGCAGTGAATTTAAGAGACAATTTTGGGCAAGAAAGTATAGGCAAAACTTTTCAGAATATCTATGAAGGGGCAAAAAAAGATTTTGGAACTATGGTTGTTAATACTATAAAAGATATTTTTAAATTTTATAATGAGGTCCAAAACTAATGTAAATATATGAAAATTTGACTAGATAGGAAATGAAGTATTACGCAGTTAATTATGTGCAAATTACATTCTTACACTAATTTAGAGATTAGAGCCAACACAAAGCATTTATTAGTGGGCATACAAGGCAGCCAGGGGGCAAGAGATTAACCTTAGAGAGGGTGAGGGGCTGTGCCTCACCTCTGTAGAGCCTAAACTCTCTCCTGATGGCCCCTATGTGACTGTGTCTGTCTTAGGTTGTTCCTTCCTTGTGGAATCTTACCCGTCATTGACTAACCAGCCATCCTCCAGGGCTACACAGGGTGAGGTGCGTGAGGGAGGGAGGAATGGTACCCCTGAGAGAGGGTCAGTTCTGTCTCCTGGATATTCTATGCCCCTGTAGCCTCCACGCTCAGCTCCTGCCTCAGGATGTCGTGGGGAATGTGGGGGTGGGGTAAGGGGAGAGACAGGTCGGCAGTTGTAGGGCAACACACCACATGAAAAATGAGTGTGGGTACTCATAAGTCTAAAGGTTATTAGTTGAACAATATTAGAAATAAGCATAAGGAAATCTGAACTTTTTAAAATGTCTAATATTTGTACATATCTATTATTTATAATTTTTAACTAACATAAATGTATTGAATATATTTTATTTGATACATTACTCTAAGAATCAAACGTTCCATATCCCTTATCATTTAACGTGCTTTCACTGAGATAATATTAAATTAAAATCATTCACAAATTATCAGTTTCATAATCAATTATATTTTGCATTTCAACTTTAAATTATATAACCTGATACATTTACTAATATCATTCATTTTTTTGTTTACTATTTTATTGGCCAGTCCAAATAATAAGACTAATTTTTATGGGACAATTTCATATATTACTTGTTAGAAAATAGAGACATTCCTTGTTCCTTGGTGTCCTTACCACTGTTTTGCTTTCTTCTTTATTTAGTGAACTATAATTTGAAACATTTTTACAATTTATAAAGCCCTTTGCAATTGTTTTATTAGAAAATAATATTAACTTCAAATAAATTGGGTTAGATGTGGCATTCCACCCATCATTTTGAACGTTCTGTCGTTCTGCTGAATGGTGGCATCAGGGCTGCAGCGAAGACTGTCCATTTCTTTTCTCATCCACACAGGTACTGTGATCAAATAAGGCCAAGCTCGCTCTGAGAGTGGGAGAAAAGGTGTAAGAAGTATTTATTCAGGATTAATCAAGTCATTTCAGTTATATGCTGATGATACAAAGATATTACATCAAGAAATTTGCTTCTGTGTCAGCCTGGTGAGTTAGAATTTAGAAAATATATATCTATATGCCTTTGGAAATACGTGCTTTCCCTTGCAAGGTCAGATTTTTGACACCTTAGAGTGAGTGGCTCATCTCAGTGGCCTCTACTCACTGGAGGTACACCTATTGCAACATTTGCAGAAAAGCTGAGAACCTCAGTAAAGGCTTGCAAATATCATAGGTTAGGAAATCTACATTTTTCAAGGACTAGTTCTTGTACCCTCAACTGAAATAGATCTATATTGGAAATAAGGAAAAAAGAAGAAAAGAAGGCAATAAGAATATAGAGCAAAACAGAAAAAAGAACATTAGAATATTATCATGACGTTATAGTTTCTAGTATATTACTATGTTAAGATTAATTAACATCTATGTTTCAAATATTAATTGACTCATTTTTGTCTCATTTGACTTTCCATAATTTAATTCTATTATGCTATTGCAGTTGCCCGAGCTATATTGTAAACTTGTTGAAACAAAATCTCTGGACTTGACACATGTGTATCTGGGTTTTCCATAAACTTGACTCAAAAGTTTCTACTTCTATGGACCAGATAATGCTTATATTTTTATTCACCCTAACAAGTGAGGAACAGGAATATATTACAAAGTTATTCCTAGATGGATTATGTGTCTATAAGACAGCGTGGCATCAGTAGCATCTGGGAAGCATTATTCATGCATATATGATCCCTGCTGAAGTATCTCCATAGGTTGTATTCTTTGATCCTTAATTTTTTTACCAAAAGTCTCATGAAAATATTTTTCAGAGCTGCTCTTTTTAGTTCAAAAGCCTGTAAGTTAAACTAAATTGCCTAAACTCTGTAGGGAACAAGAGGCAGGCATGGACACAAGGAGAGAGAGATAGGGAGGTCTTCATCTTCATATCTTTCTTACAACCTAAGGTATAACACTTAGAAGCACAGTCTTTGCTTTTGAGATGCTTCATAGTGATGACTCCAGAACCATGTTCTTTGATTTACTGTCTATGGGGTTTGGACAAGTAAATTAACTTCTCTGTACTTTCTTTTCTTCTAAGAAACAAGTGAATGATAATATCTACCTCATACTGTTATTATGGAGATGAAATCAAGTGCTTACACACGGCCAGCATACAGTAAGCACCTAAAAGTGGTAGCTCTCACTTCCTTTCATCTTTCCTGCCTGTTTTTGCATGGTTAACAAAACGCAGAAGCTGAGAAGAATTTTTGTGAAAGTGATTTTTTTTTTTAAAGAGTGCTCTCAGGAAAACCTAGGAAGGTAACAGGAATAAAACAGCATAGGAAATGGAAGTCAAGAAGTATGTTATTTCCAGAAATTTCCTCAGAGAGCAAATGTAGCCAAATCCCTTAGGAAAACTTGTGAATGTAAACTCCACTTTAGTGATTGTCTTGATTAGAAGCATTGTGAGCTTTCAAAACAAGAACCAATCAATCATTGGCTTAACACAGCCATCAGGAAACAAACTCTCTGCCTCTGTCAACTCACCAAGTGTAGACAAAGTGGCATCAGTATCTCAAGGGCAGTTTCCTGAAAGGAGTTATTGGTGCAGACCCTTAGAAAGAAAATTACAAAGAAGCCAGGGGAGTGGCACACACAAAGAGTGAAAGAAATTTCAGTATATGCATCACCGGCTTTATTTTCTTTTCTTTTATAGCTTACCTCATTAGAATAATATAATACTCTTATTTTTGAATGGGGTTTGTTTGACTTTTCTTCTGTCTCTAAAAGTTTTCAAAAATTGCTCTACCTTACAGTGAGATCCTAAGAAAAAAAAAAAGTGTTGACGGTGTCGAAAGATAATTCTCCATGAGTCTCTCACAATTCTGCATGCCTTATAAGTGATATACTGACTGTTGTTGGTTCTGAATTATATCTCAAAGTTGTTTGAATAGTGAACAACCTTGGAAAACAGTGATTCTTTCTGTAAAGGGTAAGCGTGCTTACTGTCTGTTATTAAAAAAAAAAATTATGTCCTCCGAACTCAGTATTGCTTTTCTTTGATACAACCAATTATGTGTAGATATCATTTGTTTTTTGTTTTTATTTTTTTCACATTAACCTGCTGTAATTTATGCTCAATGAATCTGCACCGAACTGCTGATACTCAGGCTACTGCTACTGTTTTGAATAATAAGTATTATTCTTTATCTCTTACCCGAGAATCTCATGTCTTCTATCAGAATCCATAAAATTGTGGTGACCTAACTTGTTATCTTTCAAGTAGGTTAAATCTCAGACCCTGCACAGCTCCTGATTAGAATGATCTCATATAAAATTGTTTATATCATTTATTGTTGTTTTACATTATTTTTGTTTATTTTAGTCTCTTGTTTTCTTTTCTATGAATAAAGTAATTTAAAAATATTAACCTAAAGTTTTTGAAGAAAAATTATTTATATGTCAGGATATATATATATATATATATATATATATATATTTTTTTTTTTTTTTTTTTTTTTTTTTTTTTTTTTTTTTTTTTTTTTTTTTTTTTTTTTTTTTTTTTTTTTTTTTTTTTTTTTTTTTTTTTTTCTTTTTGGTATGTGGGTAGCTCCCTGATCGGAAATCGAACCCAGGCCGCAGCGCCGACAGCGCCAGCGCCGAAGCCTTAAGCCACTACACCACCAGGGAACTCCAGGATATATTATTTATTCAAAACAGAAAAAAACACAAAAATAAATTTATATGTTGAATGTACCTTTTCTCTTTAATTATATTTACATGTTTATTGATAATGGACATAGTAATTATAGTGTGTCAAAGAGTGTTGAGGCTGCAGCAAAGGCATTGATCCACGTGGGTGAATAATACTCTTGTGTCCACTACACAGAGAGACCAGCAGACACGTGCCCAAACAAGGTGTGTACGGATCCCCTTCTCGAACCATCACTTTTGAAAATTACTGGGGAGTCCTCAGTTCAAGATTCCAACAAAGACAATTAGAACAGAGACAGAGACAGGAAAAAAGGAGGAATAGTACAAAAAATAGTGAAAGAAAGGGCTAAAGGCTTGTAAATTAAAATTTTCCCAACCAATGAAAAAAGATAGTTTAGATGTTTGAAAAGTTTCTTTATAGGCCACTATAAAGAAAACCAACTTTCTTCATTAGTTTTGTAATATAGTAGACTATCCTTTTTTAAGGAAGGAGGGGTGGATTAATTTGGGAGTTGGTCAGAATCATAACTTTTATTTTCTAGCTAATACAATAACGAAGAACATGATCTTTAACAAAGAAATCTTCCTGTAATTTAGGGATTTTTCTCACTATAATTAGAAAGCTAAACTAAATGATTCTTAATTAAATGAATGACCACATTTTATAAGAAATTACAACACTTTTTCTAAATTATATCTTCATCCATCATTTTATGTCCTGGTTCTGGAACACTTAATAAGAAATTATGATAATTATCAAAATAGTTATCAATTTAAAATAATTGGCTCAATTCTTTTAAAATAGGACATATGTCTGGAATAATAGCTAATATATAATACATATTACATTCTGGCACCCTCAGGATTCACAAGGTGGAATATCTTATATGCTTTATACCCTGATTATCTGTACATGGTAGGTAGTAAGTAATTCTCTATTTACCTTTATAATTTATAATATAGGATTATAGGATTATAATATAGGATTTAACAGTGGTTTGGTTCATTTGAAATATAAACATATGCATACTTTGCAAAATTCTAACTTATTAACTTTGACCTGAAACAATTTTATAACCTGACAGTTAGTCTGGGCATAGAAGTATATTATGAATAAATGGAAATAATAGTAGGTCCTAATCATTTGGAAAAATAAGTATATTTATAAGAAAAGCAATATAGCCTTTTCTCATGATGCTCTTAGAAAAGTAGAATGGATTTAATAATAGTGATCTGCTTTAGCTATAAATCTCTGACACCCCCAACTGAGATAGTGCAGAAATATGATTGAAAATCAGGTACAACTCTATGTCAACAAAAACACTGTTCTTTCTGTGGAAGCAAAATAGATAAGGAGATTAAAATAAAGAGCATGATAGACATTGTGACTACAAAGTTGTCAAGGAAAGGGCAAAAACATATTCATTATTGAGCCAGTTTTAAAACAAATTATCGAGATAAGACTTTATTTCACACAATGCCAAAATATTTGATAAAACAAAACTTATTACAGACACCTCCTGGATGTCTACTCAATAGTCATTTTTTTTAAGGTAGCCACTTCTTATCTATATAATCCTTGCTATATGAGATAATAAATCTTCCTTATTGTTTGTATCTTATGAAATTCAAGAGTTGTTTGTTTGTTTGTTTTTGGTAAATTTTAGTTGAATGAAATCCTCCTTATTAGAGTTAAGGCTGTTTAAGGATATGGACATGTATGAAGTAGTTAACATTAATCAAGGCCCACTAGTATTTTATTATATTACATTAATATATTTAGAATTCTCACGTTTTAAATTAGAATACAACCAAAAGCATTTGAATGTTTTTTCCTTATTTTCTCTGTAAGACATGAATCTTTCTGTCTAATCTTTACGTATATTATGGCTTTTAATTCAGCAGATAGTCTTACATTTGAAAGAGTTTTGATTGGGAGTACTTTGTGGAATTTACCTTTGTAAACTGCAATGTCTATGCCAAACACCATCATGTTAGTTAATCTATCATTAAGAAAAATGACATGAGGTTTCCTCTGGGTATTTAAGAAATGGCACGGTGGCTATAGTTTTATTGCACACTTTTTTTTCTATATTATATTGTGTCTTTGTAAAGATTTTCTAACTTGTTCTAAAGGATTTTGCTAACAATTCTATGTGAAGTATATTAACTATATAATAATAATAATAATTAGAAGGAACACCTCCAAACATATAAAATGTAGCTTAGTAATTTATCTATAATTTTTCATGTTCATTTCATTTTTTTTTTTTTTTTAATGTGGGTAGTTCCCTGACTGGGAATCGAACCCAGGCCACAGCGTTGACAGCCGCAGAAGGCTTAGCCACTACACCACCAGGGGACTCCATCATGTTCATTTCTTTAATGTGGTTTTTTATAAATAAAGAAATAAAAAATGAAAAAAATTAAAATAGATTTTTCACTTAAAATACAAAATAGAATATTATGGTCAAATCTTAACAAAATCTACCACTTTATCAGGAGTTGAAGTTTGTTTTGTGCCTATGAAATTGTACCTATGTGTCTCTATCTATATCATCTATACCTGTATCTACCCACACAAACATAAATACATGCACTTGTATACAATCTCCACACAAAAATGCATTATATAATTAATAATACATTGGACTATAAATGTTGATTCATCTTTAATTTTATAACAAATATATTTCCATACATTGTACATCAATTTTTATAACATTTTTCTAATTTATTGACAAAATGATCTCCTTATTTTTTCATAAACTTTTAATTTTTATGTATATTTGTAATTTTTTCTTTCTTTATTCTCATATAATTTTGCTCTCCTTCTCCTCCATCTTTGATCTGTCATGCTTTCCAAGAAGTCATTTATTTTTTAATGTTATATCTGTATCTTTTTATAACCAGCTTTACAAATCTCTCACTGTCATCCCATCAGTTCTTCTAGATATTGTAATTTATTAGTTTTTCTTGTGTATTTAGTTTCTTAATCTTTAATTTTTCTTGTTTTTTTATTTAAAATTTAATAAATTTAATTTGTTTTTGTTCAGTGATGAAAAAAAGCTTTCACAATATCCTTAACTTTAAATTAAAGCACTTTAATTTCAAACTTTTATTTTGTATTTTTAACATTGATTTATTTATTTATTCATTTGTATTAGAAAAGTGATGTTCACTTTTTTCATATATGTTTAAATTGAACTTCATCTCTAGTTTTATTACATTTTGATCAGAATATGATCTGCAACATAACTATTTGGAACTTACTAAATGTGTCTTTCTGACAGTATATTACCTTTAAATTAAATTTAAATATTAATGTAAAACTTTTACACAAATAATCAATTCTAAAGCTATGATCTACTCACTACTAAGCCAAGTCATGCAAAAAAATATTAGTGAAGGTACAGTATACAGAAGAATATGGACTCATAACTCACCTTTTACATTGGCCAACTAGAAGTTTCATGTAAATATTGTATTGTGAGAGGAAAGAGGTGATATTTTATAAATATTTTCTTGTGTGTGGGTTTCATATTTTTAGGAAGTAGGTTGCAAATCTAAAGAAATAACTTTTGTCTCATTATGACTGAAATGTTAACCTTTTTCCTCTTTTCTGAAATATGCTTTGTGATAGAGAGACTCACTACTAATACTATAGATATCACTTGCTTTTTTTTTTTTTGGTAGATAAAAACAGTGATAATTAAGTTTAAGTTGTTCATCACCTTTCTTTCTGTGAGCCACTTCAAAGCACCCCATTATTAGTTAACCACTTAATGCTGGAGGCTAGGAATTCCTGACACCAAGTAGCATCTTATTAGCATGAACAGCTGGAGGCTTAAACAGAAGGCACCATAGGGACTAATTACCCGGAAAGATTTAAATAGCAAAGCTCTGTTAACCCATGTATAAAGACTCTGTGTGTTTAAGACTAATATTTATTTGAAATTTAAATGTTTTAAAGTCTTTCCATTGTAATGCTGCTTAGGACAAAAATCTATCCAGGCCAGTTGCCTCCTTCACTGTTTTATCCTGTGGTATTGTGCCATTAACCAGGCTGGTATATTTGAGGTGGCAGATTTCAGTGGAGACACAGGAAAGCATATACATTTCCTCATCACTGCTGTTGTGAAACAACAACAAAAAAGTCATTTGAATGTATTTGACTAGAAGATAATTAACATTTGTCAGCCATATCTAAACAAGAGTTCTGACCCCAGGGTATCTGGGCTCCATAGGCTCTGTGAAGGTCCCAACATTACAGGCAATATTTTGTGTGGATGTACACATGTGCATTATTTTTCAGAAGGAATACATTCTCTTTAATTAAACACACCCCAAATTAAAAAGCTTCAAAGTATTGCTGACACGTATTCTCCCCTCCCCAGAGTATTAAGTACAACTCACTTTTGTGGATGTAAGAAATGTCAGAACCTGTAAAGAATTTTATGAGTTTTTCTGAGCCAAACTGATGACACTTGCCAGGAAGCAAAATCTCACTGGATTAAAAAATAATGCACCAGATGATGACAGTTTTGCAGTTTATTTTACCCATTAGTAAGGAGAATTACATGAAATCCATTGGTGGCAGATTGAGGGGGTGAGACAAAGCAAAGCAGGAAAATCTCTGAGATTAGATAAAAACTAAAACAGAAAGACACATACTTCTTTTACATTGGTGGTTCAAGATGGTTAATAATTAACATTTAACGCACATAGAGATGGTATTCTGGGAACAAGATAACCATGAGGGGTTTTGTGGTCACCTCTTCCAGTGCAGTGGGTTGTGCCCTTGACAGGTCCAGAAAAAAGATCACTCTGACATTCCAAGTGTATCTAATTTTAGATGCAAAAAGACAATAGACGGGTTTGCTTAAGATAAAGATTGACTGTTATTAAGGAAGCTACACCCCAATGATGTAACTACCTGCCATGACCCGCTTTTTGTTAGGAATTTTTATGTTCAGACCATCCTATGGGGTTAATTTTGGTGTCTGAGTTTGCAGGGCCCACCGTACTGGTCTCCCCCGAGCCTCTCAGGTTTAATATGTGGGCTTTTTTTTTGGTCCACGCCTTGTTTATTCTTTAAGACTTTTATTTAAAATAGAGCTAACATACAATATTATATTAGTTTCTTATTGTTATATTTCAGATCAGAGAAAAATTACCTGTATTTTCAAAAAAGAAAAAAGAAGATGAGGGGAAAAGATAAGCCCACCTGACAGAAAGAGAGAGAGAGCATATTAGTCACATAATGCAGAATTCATCAGTGCTCGTGGGAAATTTTTTAACCACTTGTGATAAATGAGAAAAGGCAGTCTTCCTTAATTTTAAGTACTATCTTTTCATCTGTGATTATATTTCGCTATATTTACATTTTAAACTCTGTCATCTTTTATTAAATGATAATGGGAGCTGAAATATGGGTTTTTGTTTGGTTTTGTAGCCTTGTATAATTCTAAAGAAAGACTGCTCAGCATTTCCTTTTTACAAAAGCTATGACACTAAAAGCTTTGGTATTAATAGCTCTATGTTCTCTTCACTCCCATAAATGTTAGCATAGGGGTCCTATTGCCTTCACGCAAACAGGACCAGAAGTTCGAAGCAAAGAAAGTAAAGGTATATTTAAGGAGTTGGTGCCAAGCCAGGAGACACAGGTAAGCTAGCGTTCTCAAAAACCTGGCTCCTGGATGGCCTCTAGTGGCAAGGTTATACAGTAGATTGGTAGATGCCGAATGCAAGTAGATACTTAACTGAAACTCAAGCAAGGGGCACTCAAGCAACCGGCAAGAAATTCTGTTTTTGAAATTTTTCCAGTTGCTTGAGTATCGGTTAATAGTGAGTGTACTGTATAAGGAAAAAAATCACTAATCATGGTTACTATGGGAGTTGGGGCTGGGGGCCTTACTGAATTGTTGGGGATATGGCAGGGAGCAATTGATCGTGGCTCTAGGTTCTGGTGTCAGGGAGAGCATTGTTGGGTCCACTTTCCAAGGATGTGGTCTGTAAGACTCCCCTCTCACGACTTCAGAGCTGAAATGGAATGGAGGCCAAGGTGTTAACTTGGTTGTTTTAAATCCTTACTCATTGTTTGGGGTTTAGTTATTATATTCCAGTTGTGGTTGATAGATCTGCAAGCTTTATTCTTAAGTGAATTTGGTGTTGACCAGAACCCAGTGTCCTAGGGGCTCATCCATAATTAATGGGTCTTTTTCTCTGGCTGCCTTCCAGATTTTCTTCTCATGTTGTGCCTTCATCAATTTGAACATGATGTATCTACTTATGTATGTATTGTATGAATTATTACTAGTAAAAATGGTAAAAGTATTTATCCTATATATCTGCACTATTCGGCCATGCGATTTCTTTTTCATTGTTTCTTCTCTTGGTATTCATTGAAGTGTTTCCATCAACTTGTGCTTCGGGTCAACGATCATTTACTCAGCTGTGTCCGTTTTACTAATGAGCCCACTGAAACAACTGTTCATCTCTGATAGCATCTTTTTTCATTTGACATTATATTTGATGTCTTTTAATACTTTCAACTCTCTGGTTACATTCATGTTCATGCTTTTCACTGGATTCTGGGCATATTCATCATACTTACTTTAAAATTCACACATTTAATTCCAATATCGGGATCATCTGTGATCACGAGTCTGTTAATTCTTTTGTCTCTTAACAATGGGTTTCCTTTTCTCTTATTCTGTGTGTGCATTTAGTCCTAATAAATATTGATTGAATAGTGGAAATCTTATATGGAGTAGAAGACACTGAGGTAAACAGTATTTATAGTGGGAACTATGTATTCCTTTTTTTATATATTAGCATGGGGGATTGAATCAATCTTGTCAAGGGTTGAGCTGGGTCTAGGTTTTGTGTTTGCTCTTCATCTTTCAGTGCAACACAAGCTTCAAATTTGTCCACTGATGCCTTGTGTTTAGCTGGGAGGCTGGAATTTACAGGGCATGTCTCATTGTTTGTGCTCCATTTTCAATTTTTAATTCTCCATGTGTGCCTGCACAACTGAAAGGCTCTCTATTAAAACACACAACCTTTTCCCATTGGAAGATTTCTGATGCTGGTGGTTCTGGGCCTGCTAGAGCTTTACTGGTCTCTGGAAGCAGCAGAAGAGTTGCTTGGCTGTTGTCCTGTCTCAGCCTGTTTCGAGTCTCCAGTGTGAGATTTTCTCAGCATTTCTGTAACTTTCCCTGTGGCAGACAGCCAAAATTCTACCTTGTGTTTCTGCTGGATCTTTTCAGGAAGCCCATCTTTGATATAATATCTCTGGCTCAGAACTTTTTCCCATCTTCCCAATGGGTAGAGATCTTTTCATCTACAATCTTTTTCTGGTCTCTGACAGTATCCGGATTTGCTCCTCCTTCCTTTGAGGCTCAATTCTTCTGATAGACAGTCTATTTCCTCTAGGGTCCTGATCCTTGTCCCTATTTCTGCTCCACTGAGGATAGCACTCGCTGCTTTCCAGCCCTGTTCTTAATTTTCTCATGAGGATGCGTTAGAGTTTTTGAGAAAAGGGGCCTGCAAATGGGTGCGAGCTCCATTTTTATCTCATTCCCATGGGCTCTATACTGTCAAATTAGCCCACATTTGGCTTTCAGATACTTGTTCATATTTTATCCTACTTGCTTGGCCTTCTCTTTCTTCCTCTGCCACAACTGAGAAAGTACAGGCATACAATTTCTTTTTGAGGGAAGAAACTGCCCCCTCCTTGGATTTCAACCTATTTGGTTCCCTACAAACTCAACTTTCTTGTGGCTTCAAGAAAATTTAAAAAATTTTCTTTCTGGTTTGCTTCTTCTTCTTAGGTTAGGGTTAATGATCTTTCCAACTAGCTACAAACTAGGCAGAAGTAAAATCATTCTTTCTTTTTTTTTTTCTAACACATTCACTCATTCATCAATTCATTCAAATATTCAATAAATATATTTCAACAAACTAAATTACAGACTTAAAGTTGACAGATTAACTATAGAATTGCCCTCTAGAGTAGAAAAAATCATTTTAATGTCTTTCTTATAATTCATCCTGTTTTATAGCCATATTAAAAGTCTTAAAATTAAACTTTCATTATGAAATTCCCTGATTTAGTCATTATTAATTTCTAGTAACATCTAACAATTGATTTATTTGCCTAATTTTCAACTACCACCAAATTACTTTTTTCTTTATGCTTCCACAATCAAAATATTTTTTCTCCATCTTTTTTTCTCTCCCAAAGACTTGCAACTTTTTTTTTTTTTAAGACTTGCAACTTTAAAGTTTTCTTTACCAACTATTCCAATTATCATTAGTTTTGGCATCTCTCACCACTTTTATAACACCAACATGATGGACCATACAACTTAGTGAATAATTATGGAATATATATATATATATATATATATATATATATATATGTAGTTTTTTTCCTAGTTCTGGGCACCAATAACTCTTCATAATACTTTAATGTCTACCAAGTAGCCTAGCAAGTTTTGATCTCCTTTATATTCTTATTATAAACTAAAAATATTTGCAATAAATTCATTAGCATGTCAAAATATTCTCAACAACTTTACTTGAATACATATAAAATGTATTTGAAATTCTGAGAGAAAAATAAGTATTTTCTGACAGCTGAGTATAAGATTAATATAGTGTGCAAGGTTAAAGTTTCTAAAATAAAGAAAAATGACTTTATGGAAAGATTAATGCTTTTCCTTGAAGCTTAATTAATTACTTGGAGGCTTGCTAGAGTAATTATGGTCACAAATATTGTCATTTCAATATATACATAGATTATACTACAGGCAACCACACTCATTTTGACAATTTTAAGCAAAGACTTTTATTTGGTGCTTGTCTCTGTTATTTAAATGTTGGATAATATATTTATGTTCATTTTAACTATTAGTATGCAAAAAAGAATAATTGAGATTTTTCTAATTTCTCTCTGTTTTGGAGTGATAACTCTCTCCAAGGAGGATATGAACATTTCTATGATGGTACTAATTTTTTACAAGTCTGGTCAGTAATAGACTTTCTAGAAAAACATGTAAGTTGTATTTTCCTGAAAATAATGATACTCAGAAATAAATGGAAAGTTAAAAAAAAAAGACTTCTAACAACTTTAAATTTGAATGTAAGTACTGACATACATATTTATGACTTCTCTTCCTTGAGTTAAAGAAAAAGGTAGTGTGAAACCATTTCTACAGCACATATGTTGGGAGATTTGCAAATAGAACTAGCTCCTAATATTATATTTTTTACCAAATACGACTCAATTGTGAAATTAATCAGTCTATTTTTTAACTTATTACTTTGTTACTTATTAAGAAGTTAAAATGGATTGGGAATGGGACAATTTATGAATTTAGTCTATTCATCTGAGTCTCCGTCCTAGGCAAAGTGAGGGTAAGCTGACAAGAGGGAAGAGAGTGTAAGTGCTATGTAATTAGGTACATTGGCTGCTTAGTCTGCTCGGAGACCCAATACATCATGTTGGCTAAGGCAGACTTGATGTACTGATGCATTATGACAGGTTTTTTCCTTTCTAAATCCCCTTAAATATTTATCTTCTGAGTATATAATTTTAATTTTCTTATGGCCGAACATGCCTGCCTTTAAGTAAAGTATTGTGTTAATCCCAGAGAATTCTTTCCTGTTTTTGTTCAAACATATGTCTAAATCCTTAAATTTCAGAATCTGACTTCCTTGTTTATAGCTAAACTCCAACATTTGTTATTTTTAGCAGATGCTCAGGGTAATATTTAATCTCATGCACACATTATAAACTCTGTTATTCCCAGGACAAGAATGGATGGTTGGGGATGGTGGGGATGGTGAGCAATGCAGGAATAAAGTTGTATAATAAAATTAATCTTGATACCCTGTGGCAATAAGCAGTTTTTCATCATCTAAATAAGCCATTTCAGTTAATGCCTCCAGTAATGCACACTGAGGGATCAAAAGTCAGACATTTTAAATCCTTTTAAATAACCTCAATATCACATCATACATATTAACAAGTACATTGTCTTTGGTTGAATATGTATTGTGTTAGCTTTACTTTGATTTTTACCTAAGTCCATTCATGTTTTCTAGAAATTATAAATAATAAGTAGCATTTCATAGTGACTCCTGGTGAACTAAGATTTTTGCAACAAAAATTTTGGGATGAATTCTCATCAATTAACCTAATATTTTCTTTAATTTAAAAGATTCCACATTTCATCTTCTCTCTCTCTCTCTCTCTCTCTCCTACTCCTTCAGCACTTTAGGATTCAAAAGACAACATACACATCACTAAACAAATTAGTCAGAAAGTTCAATTTTTCAAGCTTTTTTCCTTGTTTCTACACAGAAGAGTATCTCCCATAATATTTGGATCTTATAGACAGTGATCACAGACTCTCTTGGACTTCCTTTATGATTTTCTAAATAACTATATAATTGCCAATTTTGTGTCATCTTTTTACTTTACTCTCATGTACTATCAATTTAAATTATTATTATTATAAATTGTATTAACTATTTATTTTAAAATATATGCCATAGAAGAAATAAACAACATACCAAATTTTAGAATAAAAATTCTATTTTAGAATAAATGTTGGAAATAAATAGTTACTATGTTATTAAATTAAATTATTGATCTTTCTTTGAAAAGACATTGATTAAATAGGTAGGTAGGTAGATATACTATAGAGATAAGAGATAAAGAGAGATAAAGGTAGATAGAGATAAAGATAGGTATATAAGGGCTGTCCAGAAAGTGTCCCACTATGTAATATGAAAAATAGAGGCATTTATGGCTGTATTTTTTTCTGGAAAGCCCTCTTAAGTAGATATGTTATATAACAGTGAAATGCTTGCTCTCTCTCTCTTTGCCTCCATCTTGTCTAAGCTTGCTTTGTTCCCATGATCTTCAGGCTAATAGCTTTTGCTTAGTCTTACATGTAGACATGTTATGCTCAGCATTAGAGAAATTCTGGCTGGGGGCTTGAATTTTTACAAAAACAGCCAATCCCAATACCCCTTCCCTTCACATAAAAGAAGCCTGAACTCTGTACTTTCTTAAGGTGGATTCGAAGAACCACTAAGCCTCTTATCTTCTCCATTGGCAATTTCTGGATTAACAAACCTTTCCTTACTTCAAACTCTGATGTTTTGAGTTTTAGCCTTTCAAAGCATTGGTCACATGGACTTTGGAATGATAATAGATATAGATAAATATATAGCTATATAAACCAAAATAAAATTATAGTTTGCTTTATCTCTTAGAATTTTCAAATAGCAATGTCTTACTTTCATACAATTTCCAAGGTGAAATAATAATTATAGTCTTTAAAAATATCCTGTTGCAACAGAATGAAATGCTCAATCTCTACGTGACTCTGTCTTGTTCAAGCCTGCTTAGTCTTACATATAAACACGCTACTCATTAGAGAAATTCTGCTTGGGGCTTGAGTTTTATTAAAATAACTTCCCCCATTTTTCTCTTCCATTGACATAAAAGAAGCCTAACTCTGCACTTTCTTAAAATAAACCTTTCCTTTATCCAAATTCTGATACTTTAAGGGCTTTGGACCACTAACACTTGTTATGAGTAGTTTCTTTTTAACAGAAATATATAATACAATCCTTCCTTAATATAGTACAGAATATCTTATACTGATAATTATTAATGTGTTAAAGGAGATGTTTATGATAATGTTTTATTTGCCTTTGTGAATTTCTTTTTTCTTTTTTTATATATATATTTAAGTATTTTATTGAATGCTGCTGCCAGTGTATATAAAATAATTACCCTTGTGAAATAGAAATTTATGAAAATTCAGAGAGGTAGATGTTAAGGACTGACAAAAGCAGAAGTTTGAAGATAGTACAGCACATGTTATAGGAATAAGCTGTTTGTACAGGCTTCAGGTTTAGCTCTCCTTTGAATATTCACTGTTTTATGAAAAGTGGCTTAGAAAACCTCCAAAGATTAGTTTCACTACAAAAAGGAACAGACTTTCTGGGGTCTGAAGGGATTTGTACTTGAAGATACTCCAGTCAGCAGAGGGTCATGTTGCGCCTTCTGCAGACAGAATTGTTTCAAATCTGTAGCTGCCTGGGAAACGGTCACGCGGTTGAGTCTGGCTTCCAGCCGGAGCTGTTGAACCACTTTCTTCATAGCGGTGACGCTGGAGGAACCAGACAGGGCGCACGCGAGAGTCTGGCAGATTGGTCGGCAATGGGTCGGTGGCTCGTGAGTCTGCGGGGCCAGACGGCGGAGCAGCGCGGCCTAAGATTTCTTAAAATAACTTAGTGTTATTCAGGTGGAGAAACTAGAAATGCTTTGTTGTCTTTATTTTTTGTCTTGAATATCTCTAAGTAGTCTAGCAAATCAAATGCAGAAAATGCAAAAATTAAGCAAGGGATCTGTGTGTCCATTTGATTCATGTTGTCCAGAAGCCTGTAGTGTTTGTGTTCAGAGATAAATTATTTTGGTTTTCCATAAAACCAGTAGTTATTTCTGGATTTTAACTATAAATCTTGCCATGATAATTATAAATCTGCAACTTATCCATAGGAAATATGCTCCCAAATTATGTAGCTACACCCTTGTAGCACTCAGTTTAAAGAAAGTGAGATAAGTAAATTTTTTTTATCGTTGGACTTATTCGGGTGACATTGGTTAGCAAGGATTACATAGGTTTCAGGCATACAATTCTACAGTGCATTGTCAACTTGTATAATAAGTTCACCACCCAGTGTGACTTCTCTTTCCATCACCTTGTATTTAGTTTCCCCTCCCTCCTTTCCCACCCCCTCTCCCTTCTCCCATCCTCTTCCCACTTGTCCCCAAATAAATATTAAAGTATTGATTGTGTCCATGGGTTATTTGTTTGTTTGTTCATTTCTTTTTTCTTTGCTTTCAGTTTTATATTCTGCATATGAGTGAAGTCATACAGTTCTTTGTTTTTTCTGTCTGGCTTATTTCACTAAGCATGATGATCTCCAGGTCCATCCATTTTGTCGCAAATGGCAATATTTCATCTTTTCTTACAGCTGAGTAATATTCCATTGTGTATTTGCACCACAGCTTCTTTATCCAGTCATCTGTCGCAGAGCCTTTGGTTGTTTCCATGTTTTGGCCACTGTGAACAGCGCTGCAATGAACATTGGGGTACATAAGTTTTTGCGGACGAAGGTTTTCAAGTTTTGGGGGTAGATCCCCAGAAGGGAGATTGGCAGGTCATATGGTAACTCCATTCCCAATTTTCTGAGGAACCTCCATACCACCTTCCACAGTGGTTGTACCAGTTTGCACTCCCACCAGCAGTGTGCCAGAGTTCCTTTTTCTCCACTTGTTATTCCTTGTCTTGTTGATAACAGCCATTCTCACAGGTGTGAGGTGGTATCTCATTGTGGTTTTGATTTGCATTTCCCTGATAGCTAATGAGGATGAGCATTTTTTTTCATATGTCTGCTGGTCATTTGTATTTCTTCGTGGGAGAAGTGTCTGTTTAGTTCTTCTCCCCACTTTTTAATTGAGTTGTTTTTTTGTTAAGTTTTATTAGTTCTTTATGTATTTAAGATATTAGACCCTTATCTGATATGTTTGCAAATATTTTCTCCCATTCAGTTGGCTGTCATTGCTTTGTTGATGGTTTCTTTTGCTGTGCAGAAGCTTTTTAGTTTGATACAGTCCCATTCATATATTTTTACTTTTTTTAAACTTTCCTTGCCTTTGAAGTCAGGTTCATGAAGTCTTCCTTGAGTCCTAGATCTATAAATTTAGTACCGATGTTTTCTTCTATACAGTTTATTGTTTCAGGTCATACATGAAGGTCTTTAATCTATTTTGAGTTAATTTTTGTATGTGGTGAGAGTTCACAAATCAGATTCATTCTTTTGCATATGTTATTCCAGTTTTCCCAGGACCACCTACTGCAGAGGCTGTCTTTTCCCCATTACATATTTTTTGCTCCTTTATCAAAAATTATTTGTCCATAAATTTGTGGATTTATTTCTGGGTTTTCAGTTCTGTTCCATTGGTCTAAGTTTCTGTTTTTCTGCCAATACCAAGCTGTTTTGATTATTGATGCTTTGTAATATAAATTGAAGTTGGGAGTGTAATACCACCAGCCTTATTCTCTTTATGTAGTATTGCTTTGGCAATTTGATGCCTTTTATGGTTCCATATAAGTCTGATAATTCTTTTATCTATTTTGTGAAAGTTTGATTGTGGGATTTTGATAGGTATTGCATTGAATCTGTAGATTGCTTTGGGCAAAATGGCCATTTTAACAATGTTAAGTCTTCCTATCCATAAACAGGGAATATTTTTTCCATTTCTTTGTGTCTGCTTCAATTTCTTTTTAAAGTGTCTTATAGTTTTCCCTGTATAAGTCTGTCACATTCTTTGTTAAGTTAATTCCCAGGTATTTCATTCTTTTTGTTGTGATAGCAAAAGGAATTGACTCCCTCATTTCTTTTTCTGAAGGTTCTCTGTTTGTATTTAGGAATCTGTTGATTTTTGTACATTTTGTATCCTGTGACTTTACTGTATTCATTTATTGTTTCTAATAGTTTCCTGGTGGAATCTTTGGAATTTTCTATATAAAAGGAACATGTTGTCTGCAAATAGTGACAATTTGACCTCTTCTTTCCCAATTTGGATACCTTTTTTCCTTTCTCTTGCCTGATTGCTGTGGCTAGAACTTCCAGTACTATATTTAATAGCAGTGGTGACAGGAGACATCCCTGTCTTGTTTGTGTTTTTAGGGGAATAGGCTTCAGCTTTTCCCCATTCAGTATGATGTTGACAGGGTTTGTCATATACGGCCTTTATTATGTTGAGATACTTTCCTTCTATACCTATTTTATTCAGTGTTTTGATTATAAATGGATGTTGTATTTTGCTGAATGTTTTTTCTGCACCAATTGATATGACTATATGGTCTTTATCTTTTATTTTGTTTAAGTGGTGTATCACATAGATTGATTTTGGTGTATTGAACCATCCTTGTGCTCCCGGGATGAATCCCACTTGATCATGATGTATAGTCTTTTCGATGTATTGTTGTATTCTATTTGCTAATATTTTGTTTAGGATTTTTGCATCTGTGTTCATCAGAGATATTGGTCTATAGTTTTCTTTTTTATGTGGGTTGTCTTTACCAGGCTTTGGTATTAGGGTAATGTTGGCCTCATAGAATGAGTTAGGAAGTATTGCTTCCTCTTCAATTGTTTGGAAGAGTCTGAGGAGGATAGGCATTAATTCTTCTTTGAATGTTTGGTAGAATTCATTGGTGAGGCCATCTGGTCCAGGGCTTTTTCCTCTAGGGAGATTATGGATAGTCATTTCAATCTCTTTGCTATTGATTGGCTTATTTAGATTATCCAGTTCTTCTTGGTTGAGTCTAGGTAAGCTATAAGTTTTTAGAAACTTGACCATTTCTTCTAGGTTGTTAAATTTAGTGGCATAAAGCCCTTAATAATATTTTCTTATAATCCTTTGTATTTCTGTGGTATCAGTGGTAATTTCTCCCCTTTCATTTCTAATTTTGGATATTTGTGTCCTTTCCTTTTGTCCTTTGATTAGTCTAGCCAGAGGTTTGTCAATTTTGTTGACTTTCTCAAGGAACTAGCTCTTTGTGATATTAATTTTTTTCTATTATCCTTCTGTTCTCTGCTGGATGAAGTGTCCTGTAAATGTCAGTTATGTTAAATTGCTATAATGTGTCATTTAGAGCTGATATTTCCTTATTTATTTTCTGTTTGGATGATCTGTCCATGGCTGTTAGCGGGGTGTTTAAGTCTCCCACAATGATTGTTTTCTTGTCATTTTCTTCTTTCAGATCTGTTAGTAGTTGCTTTGTATATTTTGGTGCTTCCTGGTTGGGAGCATATACATTAATTAGTGTCAAATCTTCTTCTTGTTAAATTGTGCGTTTTATCATTATGTTATGTCCATCTTTGTCTCTTGCTCTTTTTTTTAACCTGAAGTTTATTTCATCACATATTAGTATGGCAACTCCTGCTCTTCTCTGGTTGTAATTTGCTTGGAGTATTATTTCCCATCCTTTCACTCTGAGTCTGTGTTTGTCCTTATGGCTGAGGTGTGTCTCTTGGAAACATCATATGGATGGGTTTTGTTTTTTAATCCAGACTGCTACTCTGTGTATTTTTATTGGTGAGTTCAGTCCATTAACATTTAGAGTGATGATCAATATGTGAGATTTTCCTATGGCCATTACTTTTTTTGTTGATGTTTTGTTTTTTTTCTTGTTGCCCCAACTCTATTCTATTTGTTCTCATGATTTGCTTCAGATGAAAGAGCCTCTTTCAGTATTTCTTGAAGTGTCAGCCTTGTGTTAGCAAATCCCCTCAGCTTCTGTGTGTCTGAGAAGGTCTTTATTCAACCTTCATATCTGAAAGATAATTTTGCTGGATAATTTATTCTTGGCTGGATGTTTCTTTCTTTTAAAGTTTTGAATATTTGATTCCGTTCCCTCTTGGCTTGCAGAGTTTCTGCTGAGAAGTCTGATGCCAACCTGATAGGTTTTCCTCTAAAGGTTATAATTCTATTTTCCCTGGCTACCTTGAGAATTTTCTGTTTGTCTTTAGTTTTTGACATTTTTAGTACCATGTGTCTTGGAGAAGATCTGCTAGGGTCCAGGTATCAAAGGGACCTATTTTCTTCTTGAATTTGGAGTTCCAGATCTTTCCATAGGTTTGGAAAGTTCTCGTCTACTATTTGTTTAAGTATATTCTCTGTAGAGTGCTCTGCTCCTTCTTCTAATCCTATTATCCTGACGTTGTTTTGTCTCATGGAGTCAGATGGTTCTTGCAGAGTTCTTTCAATCCTTTTGGTTCTATATTCCCTCTCTTCCTCTTTTTGAGATGTTTCCATGTTCTGATCTTTGGTATCACTAATTCTTTCCTCCATCTGGTTGGCCCTGTTTCCTATGGTAGTTATTTCATTTCTCACTTCTTTTATTGTATTATTTATCTCTCAAATTTCCATCTTGTTGTTCCTTATGTTTTGAATTTCTTTGTTAAAGTGTTCTTTTTGTTCATGAATTTCCTTTCTTAGGTCATACACCTCAGCTATGGTGGCCTGCCAGTATGTTTTCATTTCTCTCAGAGCCTTTAGAACAGCTATTTTAAATTCTCTGTCACTTAGTTCAGAAATTTCTAGGTCTATGAAATCCTTTTCTGGAGATTTTTCATCTCCTTTCTGAGTAGTTTTAGATCCTAATGTACTCATATTGTCCACTGTGTCCACTGTGTATTTCTTTGACATGAAGTCTTTATATTCAGCAGAACCCAGGAGCTCTGACCTCCTCTGATTAGTATTTTATGGGGTCTTGCTATAGGGCAGACACTAGGTGGCATTGGGTGTCAAGTTTTGGGAGAGAGAGGTGGTGTTTAAGCCTTATCTCTCCTCTCCAGCCAAGTTTGCTGGTGGGGCACATCTATCCGCTGTCCCTCTGCTTCCTGCAGTTAGTTAGTTGTTTGGGGAGGCTGTAGGAGAGGGGAGAGGCCAACAAAAAGTGCACTGGGGCAGCCCCACCTCCTGCCCTTTGCTGGGTAAGCTGGGGTGTAGGGAGATGAGAGAGGCTAATGGGATACCGGCTGAGGTTGGGGCAAATGCTATCAAATCCACCTTTCTTCACAGGCGTGCTCCAGCAACCAGCCAGGACCAAGTCTTCAGGCAGTCATCATGTGAGGGCACTGGGCAAGCATGAGCCACAAGTCCAAAGCTGCAGGCCTGATGTCGTTGGTCATACAAAAGTAGCCGGTGTGCCTCTGCCTTGGGCCATGAACCGTGGTCCTAAGAAGGAACTGTGTGCACGTGTGCTGTGGGCAGCAGGGGCACCAGGAGCCAAGGTGCTGTCTCTGGGGCCGCACTTTGACCTGCAGCTGTTCAGAGTCCTCACTCAGCCCTCTTGCTACTCAAGAGCTTCAGAGGCTGGCCTTCAAGATCTGTCCCCAACACCCTACTCTAAGACCTAGTTCCTCCACGGTGTCCCACCATTCTGCCACTCCAGCTGGCTTTTATTCTTGTTGCCTCTTCGCCTCTTCCCTCCTGTGCACTGTGCTCAGATAGTCAGCAGTGATGAGGTCCTATAATGATCTGTTTCTGCTCCTTCCCCTCTTTCCTGCTCACTCCCACTCTCTCCAACCTTCAGGTGTTTTCTTGCAATGTGTGGATTTCTCAGCTGTTACTGTATCACTCAGGATCCTCTTTCTTGGCTCCTGGATGGCCGTTCAATTATATTTTCTGGAAGAGGCTTTAGGGACCTTCTCCTTGGTCGCCATCCTGACCTCTCTCTCCTAATTTTTTTGATAAAGCTAAACAGGCTTGAGAAAGAGTACATTTATGAAGTGTAGCTACAAAGTTAACTTTTAAAAGAATTCAAAGAAAACAAATACATACACCTATATGTTTAACATAATCGAGCTATGCAAGTAAATAGGAACACTTCAGGATTTTTCTCCAACTTCATTTAACAGTAGAGATTTGATGATATACTTAAGGTATGATGGTCTGGATAAATAAACATCTATGTACAGATATTTTATTTGCTTTATCTTCCTATTAATGTAGTTATTTTCTATATATCCCTGCTTATTTCATATATCCTTCAGTCTGACAGCCTTTCTGATAGGAACCTGAATTCCTTCCTAAGGAAGTCAATTTAATAAAATAATGAAAAAATAATGTTTTCCATTGATAACATTAATGTATGGAAATTAGTGACGTCATAGCTTCACTCTGAGTTTTGCATTGCAGTTAACATTGGAGCATGATAGGTGGTTTAACCTAACACATATCTCCCTCTCAGGTAGTTTTGGTGGTGGTGGTGGTGGTAGTAGAAATTCCTATTAGACATCTCACCTTGTGCACATGTCCAGATGCAAGTCCAGTTGTGTTCTCATGAACAGCTGGTATATTTTATGATTACTCCAGCTTGCTTCCATTAACAACTTTATATTGAATTTGTGTACACATTATACCTGCTGTAATTTTCCAGCAAGTTTGACAGCAAGCAACTTCTTCTTCCTTCCGTTATATGCTTTCAATAAAATTTTCCTTGGCTACACAGCAGCTTTTTTAAAATTCATTTTTATTGTTAGAATTATTGGGGTGACATCTGTTAGCAAGGATTACATAGGTTTCAGGCATACAATTCTACAGCAGCAGCTAATTCTTGAACCATCTGTTTTGAACCTCTGACTATAGAACACCTCTGGCCACACAATCCAATGAAATTCTTTGACATCCAGGGGGCTGAAACTGTATTCTATCCAATTAGAACCCAAAAAGAATTGTCCTTTTTCAAATTACTCCTTACTTAGATACTCTCCCCTACCATTCCTAAGATTTTTTATTTTTTAGTTTGTTTCTTCTTATGCAATTCCTCATTATTCCAATCCCATATTAATGATTATTTTTACTAAAGTTTTCTTATACCAATTTCTATATGTTTTCTGATTAGATCAAGACTACATATAGAGACAGGAATAAAAAGTATGTGCTAAAAAGATGAGTAAGTTCACAGTTGGAATAATATGATGCAAGGATCAACAGTTGAGATTCACTAGTCTGTATCAAATAGACATAATAGCAAAAGGGATGGAACTGAAATTATAGCTTTGTTACCTTACAGTGTGGACAAATCAACTAATACATTCTTTGTGAAACATGCTGTGTAAGTCTTTCATCTCAGATATAGGGAGAGTGAAAATTAAAATACATAAGTTTTTCTTGGTTCCACTCTCTGTCCCATATCTTTTGGCCTCACCTGATTAACTGTTTTAAATCTTTGCTCTAGTGACTGGGGCTCACAGACTCTGGAGGTTCTCTGGAGTCTACATACCTAATGTGCAGTTGTAAGCACTGCACTCCATGTCTTGAAATAACATTTAGAAATACAAGAGATAGAATCTTTTGTCCCCACTGTGGCTGCTGAGAAAGCGAGAAAGTCCAAACATGAGAATTGAAACTTCTCATTCAACAGAATAAAAGCATATCTATTAGTATAAGGGCAATGAACTCAGAGAACCCCAAAGGAAGAATGAGTGAGCAAGATAGTTTTAGTGCTTCCAAAGGATAATTTATATGTCAGTCTCAATATTCCGCCAAGTTCAGACAGCAGGCACAGAATCCAAAGCTACATAGATAACACAGAATCCAAAGAAGAAAATCAGATGTCTGAGCTGGAGGAAAGGTGCTTTGACCCTGGATACAGAGAAGGAAGAGAGTTAAGAAAAGATGTCTTATTAATAATATATGCTGACTTTGTAACAAATTTAAGATCTCTATCTTTTAAAAATGTGGTTCAACCTACATGCTTGAGTCAAATTAATCAAGGTTGTGGCATCTCATTTTAAAATGGAGAGGCTTTGCCTTTGATTTTTACCTGGGATGAATTTGAGTAGAGACAGTGTATGAGAAGTGGAGGAAGATGAAAGAAGACTTAAGTACCCCTTAAAAGCCGGTCATGTATTATTTAATTACATGATGACTGTAATTAGAGCCTGGTACTTGTACTTTAGGATAAACTACGTAGGGCTTTTAACAAAATTGTCATCAAATAGCCAATAAAGACTAATTCTAAATCTTTATTATTGAAATTTTTATATTTGAAAATATTACACAGTTTTCATTCATAATTGTTATAATGTTTGGATAGCTAATATTTTAATGAAATATGTTTTCAATTTTTCCTTTTAAATCAGAGAAAAAAGTTTTCTTTTTACAACACACCATTTTTGTTGCAGATATTAAAATAATTATTACTTTTATTGAGAATTTTAATGTTAACTTATATTTGTTTCCAGATAGGATGTCACAAAATTTCAGAATTATTTAATGCTTACAAATAATTTGTTATATTGTGTAAGTACAATGGCAAAATGATTCCAGGTCTTGACTTTCTGTCAGTGGATGCCTCCCATCTCGTGGTCATCTTGTCCAAGTCAGAGTCTCCCAAAGAACCTAAACGGCTTCAGAAACTCCCTATTGGTGGTCTGAGCTTTGAAACAACCAATGAGAGCCTGAGGAGCCATTTTGAGCATTCGGGAATGTTCACAGATTGTGTGGTGATGAGAGATCCAAACACCAAGTGCTCCAAATGCTTTGGGTTTGTCACCTATTCCACTGTGGAGGAGGTGGATGCAGCCATGAACGCAAGGCCACATAAGGTGGATGGAAGAGTTGTGGAACCAAAAGGACTATCTCAAGAGAAGATTCTCAAAGACCTAGTGCTCACTTAACTGTGAAAAAGATTTTTGTTGATGGTATTAAAGAAGACATTGAAGAACATTGCCTAAGAGATTATTTTGAACGGTATGGAAAAATTGAAGTAATTGAAATCTTGACTGACCAAAGCAGGGGCAAGAAAAGAGGCTTTGCTTTGTGACCTTTGATGATCATGACTCTACAGACAAGATTGTCATTCAGAAATACCATACTGTGAATGGCCCCAATTATGAAGTAAGGAAAGCCCTATCTAAGCAAGATATGGCTAGTGCGTCATTCAGCCAAAGAGGCCCAAGTGGTTCTAGAAACTTTGGTGATGGTCAAGGAAGTTTGGTAGGAATGACAAATTTGGTCATGGAGGAAACTTCAGTGGTTGAGGTGACTTTGGTCAGTCATAATGGTGGAAGATGTAGTGGCAGTGGGGATGGCTATAATGCATCTGGTGATGATGAAAGCAGTTTTGGAGATGGTGGAAGCTACAATGACTTTGGCAATTACAACAATCAATCTTCAAATTTTGGACCCATGAAAGGAGGAAATTTTGGAGGCAGAAGCTTTGGCCCTTATGGTGGTAGAGGCCAGTACTTTGCCAAACCACGAAACCAGCAACAGCAGTAGCTATGGCGGTAGCAGACGGTTTTAATTACTTCCAGGAAACAAAGCTTAGCAGGAGAGGAGAGCCAGAGAAGTCACAGGGAGGCTACAGGTTACGACAGATTTGTAAACTCAGCCAAGCACAGTGGTGGCAGGGCCTAGCTGCTACTAAGAAGACATGTTTTATACGATATTCATGTGTATGAGCAAAAAAACTCGAGGACTATATTTGTGATGAATTGATTAACAAGTTATTTTAGTTTCTATTCTGTGGAAAGTGTAAAGTATTTCAACAAGAGTTTTAATGTAGATTGCTTTTTTGCACCCACGCTGTTGATTGTTAAATGTAACAGTCTGACCATGATACTGAATAAGTGTGTCTTTTTATTTTTTTATGTGCTGTGTAAAGTTAGTCTACTCTGAAGCCATCTTAGTAAATTACCCCAACAGTGTGAAGTTAGAATTCATTCAGGGTGATAATAGGTTCCATTTGAATTTTATTTACTACCTGCTTGGGTGCAAAAACCAATTGTTTTCAGAAACCTTGGTGTAGCTGAATTGACAGTTACTGTGTTGTGATCTGGAATTCACTATTAAAGGGGTAACCCAAGCAGAGGAATAGAGTTTATTTGGTTATTAATGATGGTTGGCACATCCTATGCAATATATTTAAATTGAATTATGGTACCAGATAAAATTATAGATGGGAACGAAGCTTGTGCATCATCCATTATCATGTGTAATCAATAAACAATTTAATATTCTCTTGAAAAAAACAAAACAAAAAACAATCATAGGTCTTAGTTTAATCACTTCAGTTCCAATTTTGCTTTTAATTCACAGTAGATTTTTTGTCTTACTTGTTAGTCATAATTGAGATATACCACTGTGAGGGGGATCCCAAAGAAAAACAGAATGTATTTATAAAAAATAGTGTATTTATTCTTACATGTTTAAACTTCAGGGACCTTCAAAGTACTCTTCATCTGATGCAATACACCTATCGAGACAGTTTTTCCACTGCTCAAAACAGTTTTTGAATGCATCGATTTTGATACCTTTTAGTGCTTCTGCTGTTTTTTGTTTCACCTCTTCCACATCGGCAAAATATTTCCCTTTGAGGTCTTTTACATTCTGGAAAACCAAAAGAAGTCACTTGGGGTGAGAGCAGGTGAATAGGGAGGGTGGGGCATATGGGGTCATGCTATTTTTGGTCAAATACTGCTAAATACTCAGCACCAGTGTGGGCAGGTGCTTTGTCATGGTGGAAGAACCAGTCATATTTTCCACAATTCGGGATGTTTCTACCTCTCACAGCAATGCCAGCTGGTATCCTGAGGCATGTGGGTTCCTAGAACACGCACCTAATATGTGGTACAGGGAAGCCTGTACCACAAGGGGCCTGCCCACCAAAAGAAAAATAAATTTGAAATAGTAATGTTAAATTATCTGTTAGTTGAGCACTCATTTTTAATCCACAATTATTTATATTTGCTGTTGGGAAGAGATGTGATTAAAATTTATTTCAGTGAATTTTTTGCACTATTTTTCTACATTTTCGAGCTGTAAGTCTAATGGATTTATACAGCTGTTTCTGCATATTACTGCTTCAGAAGATTCAGCCTTTGTGACAATCATTTTTATATAATTATATTAAGTAAATCACAGAGTTGGATAATCTAAATTATTCTATTTTATGCTGTAATTTTTTTCAAGAAAGTCATTATTCACTAAGCAGCTCAGTTATTTGACATCTTGAGAGGATTAAGAAGTTTGTTGACATATTCAAATAATTTCATAAATTAACTCAAGTAAAAGATGATTTGTGAGGAAAAATTTTTCTTTTAAATCCTTCAAGTGCAACAAAACAAAAGTATTTCATTGAAATAAAACATTTATGGAGTACAGCTAAAATAAATCATATCTAATTTATTAGTAAACTTCTAAGAACCACATTTGTGCAAGTTTAATACATACCTTTACCTTTATATCTTGTTTTTATTTTCAGACTTAGACCACCCGTAGAACTGGGTAGTCTGCATTGGGTAAAATAAACTTTATCTGACACTTCAATCTTATCTCTCTTAGACTTAAAAGGTCTATCCAGAGTCTTATTCTTTTCATGGAGAGTTATTATTATCATGAACCATTGATCAGTAATTTTCTAAGAACTGGATTATAATCCAACACATATACTTCACATGATAGGATTTATATTACAGAATGCCTTATGCTACTTCAAAATTATTACTATAAAGTATTGTAGCTGTTCATACCATATGCAAGCATAATATACATACTTTGGTTTCATATGTTCAATATAATAAAGATCTAATTTATTTGTATAGCAAATATGTAGAATCTCATCTTTGAATATTAAAATGCCAGACACACCAAACACAGAGATATTATCATAAAGACTTTAGACCACTATGTCATATTTTATACAACTTTATTTTTTGTGTTTGTTTTCAATCTACTGGCTACATATATAATGTTTTCATATACCTGAACATTTGTTACATCTATTATTAGGACACCAAATGATTTCTTCAACTTAAAAAATGTTATCTATCCACCATTTCATTATAATTTGGTCTTGCATATTAGAAATAACATTTCTGACATCATAAAGCAAAGAACGCAGTGCTAATCATTACTTCTGCCTTCCTCAAATAAGACAAAGTCTACATTTAATTTGATAACATTATTTCAAGCTGTAATATTTAACATGTAAGACAACGTGATCTTCAAGGTAACTTTTAAGGCACACCAGTCAACTACAGAAAGAGCAAGCAAACAGGTATTTCTAGAAATAGAGGTTACATTTAAATTGGTTAAAACCTAAGTGGAGCCAATAATATAAAAGAGATAAAGAAATTACTGCATTATCTCAGCAATGAAGTAGAAATGTAGTTATATTACAGTATAAGTCATTTAATCAAGAATTGCTGGTACATCTATCTATACCGGGTTTTGATGGCCAGCATCCCTCCTGATTGCTTGGTGCCCATGTCGCCATGAGAGGAGACATTAAACATGCATAAGAGTTTTAAAATTCAAAAGAAAATACCATAAACTGTATGCCTTAAATGTGTTAAATTATATAAAGTGTAAATTTCTTAGAAACTTAAACTTTTGTAGAACTGGTAAAAAAGTTAAATTACTAGTACAAATTTTGCCACAAAAAAATCAAATAAAACATTCCATACTGTTTTGCTGGTTTTAACAAATATTTAGAGGTGGATAATTATCCCACTTCATAATAACTTTTTCAGAGAATATAAAAATAGAAAATATTCTAAATAATTTAAAAACTACTGTAATTATAATATTTGATAAATTATAGAAAATCATTAAGTAGTACAGAGCCTGCAAATATAAATTTTAAAATGCATAAAAATAAATATATTATGACCTTACTGGGTATTTTTCAAAGAATTCGGAGTCAACATTAAGTAATTCAAAAAACTACCATCCAAGTTTCTACATTTGTTTTCTTTTAAGAAAGTTTAGCAATACACTAAATATATAATCAATTTTAAAAAGCCCATTTCGCAAGCATACACAAGCAACCAACGGTTAGAAAATACTACATTTAGGAAAGGGGGCGGGGCTGCGTCACGCACACAGCGCATGCCCCTCTCTAGGCATGAAGCCCTACCTAAGTGGGAGCTCTGCGGGAAAGTAGCCCCTGCTGTTATTTCCATTTACAAATTGCCTCAGTCAAAGAAAGCCACTTTTGCCAAGTCCACACCTCTTTCCAGGCTCCCCATGTATGGGTAACTGATTATCAGGAGTATAAAAACCTCACAACATGAGCCACCGCTTGCCTGTTGCGACACCCGCCTCCGGAAACTACAGCCCAGCTCTCAGCAGGCACCACGCGCCACCGTCCAGGCACATTTCCTAGCGTGGTTGCACGTGTTTCTTCTGAAAGCTTCCGAGGCTCTCGTTCCACAAAGCCAATAGACTCTAAATTGGTAACTTGTCTTGACTTTGACAGGTGACATTGTTCTCTCCCTCCGGAGCCTTAGGCTTTGCCAGAGGAGGGGTGAAATTTTCTCCCTGAACGTGACCACTGTGTGCACTCTGCCCACAGCAACTCATCTATTTTCTCTGATGAAGTGTGAAAGGCTGGCGTGTAATCATCTCTGAAACAGATTACATTCTAGAAATGAACTGATTCTGGCCTAAAGAATTAAAAAATATATGGTTGGAAGATGTGCTGATCTACACTCTGAATGGTAAATTTAACAAGCCCAGAACAGGAATTTTTATTCACATTTTCCTACACATTCTTGGTAAGATGTCCATTCGTGCTCATCACTAAGAAAGCACAGTGACATTTGAGAATGTCGTTGGAAACCACTATTCGTGATAGATGACGCACTGGCGAGGGTAATGACGTAATCAGCATTGGCATGACATAAATGCTAGAAAGACCTGAAGAGGCAAGAAGATATATAGTGTAGTTTTAATGCAAACAGGTTCCCGAGAGCCATGAAATTATAAGTAATAACTGCATCAGTACCCTTAGGTCACGATGGGCGATATCTACATTAAACAATAAAGAACATGAAGGGATTGTTTCTGAGCAGTAAAGGTAATTCCTATATGTTATAAAGAATCTTCACATGCATTCAGAGGACAATAAACAAATACTTTAATCTACATCAATAAACCATTATACGTCACATGAATTCGTGAACCTTGTAATACATTTTTGTAAGAATTGTTTATACAAAGAGAAGCCCTGAAAAAAATTGCCCAAGGATCTCACACCCTAAGATTGACCCTGTATTATGCTAGAAAATATATTTGTGTTAAAAATAAAAAAGATTTCTATTTTATATCTTGCACGAAGTGTCTATTTTAAATGAATTACATACTTCATATTTTAGGGAGACAAAAATGCCTTTATAAATGAGACAGAAAATACTTTCTTAAAAGTAATATTAATTAGTGATGAACCACTTGCATGGCAATCATCCAGATGATAATTTGATTGTGCATATTATTTTTTAAAAGTCTTTTCTGTCCTATATACATAATGATGTTTATAATGAAACTATGATATAGATCTTCCTGCCTCTTCAGTTTCTTTAGAATTATTTACTGTTAATGCTGTATACATTATTTACTCTTGGCACTGTATCATCCAGCATGAATAATGGTTCCCGATGACTCCCTCAAAAGTTATTACTGTATTTTCTTAATGATGACTATAAACACACATTTTACCTTTACACGTAATGAAAGGTTAAGAAATATTATGTTGAGGATGGAACATTGTTGCTTAAGGTAAATGTGATAGATGATGCTGGTGCCCTATTCGTATCTCATAATTATTTACTGTTTTATTTTTATTTGATTTTTGTAGGACTGCGTGACTGCTAATTGCCAGCATTTGTGCCTCTTTGTATAAGGGTTTTCTCTTGGCAAAAGACAACGCACCACTCATGCGAGCCAGACATTGTGGGAAATAAAAGCCTTTTCCCCATCCACCCAACCAATGAGTGACAGGAGCTGGTTCATTATTCAGCAGCTTCGTTACTCATCTGATAGAATGATTCTGAGATGGTCTATATTACCTCCCAAGTGTTATAAGTTACTTGATAATGTACTCTTAGCTAGGTTTTTTATCTTCCTATCTCAATTCTATCTAATAATTCAGGTCTATATATTATTCCCTATCAGGAGTTGTGTGATATTTTATTGAATAACTGCTAGCACTTATCTTTTTGTCTCAGGCTCTGTTTCTAGCCTGATGTATAACACAGATGGTATCACATGTAGTCTTAGGAAGCAAGGCCTAAGGAGTAAGTTCTGGAATTTGATCCATTTCCAGTCAGGTTAAAGAAAACAAGAGACAATTATTACTGGGAAGGCAGTAGTGATATGCTCTGGCATGGAAATTTGAAAATGGGTACAGGTCAGAGAGGATGCACGTTCTTACTAAGAATCTCTAACATTTGAAAGCTACAAGGGGAAATGAAATAATAACAAGGATAAAGGTTTTATTATTGTTGTTGTTTTGCTCTTAACTGCTATTGCCCTGAAAGAGGTAAATAATAATAAATAAATAAACAAGTAAGTAAATAATCATTAACTGATCAGCCAATTATGAACTGAAAACACAGCATGAAAGTCAGGGCTGCTGTCGCAGAGACCCTCATCGCCTGCAGCGTAGCCGGAGCGCAGACTATGCAGAAAACTGGCCCGAAGTCTGATTGTGAGAATTGGTTGGCAAACTTGGGAGCTTCCCAGGGAAAATCTGAAATTTGCCCCATACTCGAATGTCAAGGAAAGACTTAAAAAGGAGGCAGACCACTCAAGATTAGTAGATGACAAGTTTAATAAGGGATCCTCCATAAAAGGATTGTCTTGAGCGGCTGCAAGACAAAGTAGAACTCTGTACTTGCCTGCCAGAAACTTAAAAGTTTATACAGAGACCTTAACTGGGTAGTCACACATTCAGTCCAGATGGTCTCAATCAACACCACGTTGCTCTCTCAAGGCCACGATCCTGAAACACATCCCACTGTGGGAATGGTGGCCAAAAAGTGGATTCCAAACACAGGGGAAGTGATGAGGAGCCTCTACTTGCCCAAGTCCAGCTTCAGCTCTCAGGTCGACCAGCAACCACATCCCATAGACACTTCCAACAACACTACCAGAAAAAGCTACATTTACAGGCACAATATATCTTCTATGCAAAATAATGACACTAACAGGGAAAGAGTGGTACCTAAAATAAGGACACCTCAGTCAATGCACTTCAGAATCTTGAACCCCCAGATTTCCATGAAACCTTTGAGCTGTCATGAGTGGCTTTCTTTTTCTCTTCCTAGAGAAAAAGTACCTTTGATTGGAAACCATAAACATGTAACATCTGAGGCAGATGATTTGTCCTCCTCAATTTCTATCCTCAACTCCCATTGCTATTACTTCTAGAGCTATGATTACGTCCATGTCTATCAACTGTAGTACAACAAGGACATGATAACCAGTATTTCAGAGCTCTCAGGGATGAAGCTCTGGATTACCCTATGAGGCAAGTGACTGAAATCAGCAACTGACTTAAAGATGAGGAATGTCTAGAATAAGTGATACAGGAGGGGAAAGATAAATACCAGCGGCATCCCGAAGACCAAAACAGCAGCAGTTACTATAGCTTATTTTATTAAACCTCCTAATGTAAATCTGTTTCTTAGAGAATTCACTAGCAGTCACCTTGGGAAATCAGTGATAAAATAAAATTAATTTAATGTAGGGTATGAAAATGTGTGGGGCAACCTGAGGATTCTATCAGTGCCTCACCTATATCAACCTGACACATAATTTCCTCCACATCAGCTCAGTTTTCGATTGCTAATAACTTCATCTTTGGCAGAGGGCATATTAGTTAGGTTTCAATCAAAGAAGCAGAATCAGAATCAGTGTGTGTGTGTGTGTGTGTGTGTGTGTGTGTATACATGCATGTGTTCATGTGTGTGTGGATAGAGAGAACATCTACGAGGACTGTCTAGAAAAAATCCAGCCATAAATGCCATTATTTTTCATATACCATGGCTGAATACTTTCTGGACAGCCCTCGTATATGTACTTTAGCATTGGCTTTTTTACTAGAGAGGAGGAGTTGGCTAAGCAAGTCTGAGATCCACAGGACAGGCAGTCAGGAACGTGGTAGGCTGGAACACTTGAGCAAGTGTCAAAACTCCTGCACAGAAGCAGAATTTCCTCTCCCGGGGAAACCTCAGGCCCATGTGTGAAAAAGCCTTTCAAATGATTCAGTCAGGACCAGACAGAGTATGCAAGACAATCTTTACTTAAAATCTACTGAGAGGCACTTTAATTATTAATACATCTACAAATTCTCTTAACAGCAGTACCTAGATTAATATTTGACTGAGTAAGTGGAGACTATATTCTCGTCCAGCTGACATTATCAACAAAAGCCGTAGCAAAGGGCTTTCTCTCCTGGAAAGAGGACACTGCGCACTTGCAGGCCAGGCTAGCAGAGTGAGGGAACTAACTGGCTCTTTCCAAGCAGCTCTCCACCAAGGAGAATAAAAGCCGGTGGGCAGTACCACGGCTCTCTAGACCCCTAGGTGAATAACTCTGAGCTCCGTTGCCTACACTGGCTCTCAAAGTTCCTGAGTGGGGTTAAGTTCAAGATGCCTACAGGTATACTCGTTTGATAATTTATTCTTTACTGACAATTGTTCTCACATTTCTTGTTTCTCTACTGCTTTCTCTTACGATCATCTTCTAAATAAACTACTTTCACTGGAAATGTTGCCTTTGGGTTTACTCTGAGGGAGGCCAAACGAAGACATTAAGTAATATATTGCATTACTGTTTAAACACAGTCAAGAAAACATCATGTTTAAGTTGTCTTACATCATTATATTTAATTATTGTACCTTTCTTAAATGAAAAAATATGGTTCAACAATGTAGAGCTACATATAAAATTTTTTGAAAAATTTTTAATCAGAATAATATAAATTACTAATGTAAACATTAACATGATTTATTCTTTGTCCTTCCATAATTAAATTAATGATGTGTCTGTACTTTCACTGAACACAATTCATTTTCCAAGCTGTTATGCTCTGAATACATTGAGTTTGAGAATATATTTATTTATCAGAAAAGGAGAGCGTGTTGAAAGCTAAGCAGGACTTTTTACTGTAAATGTCATATTTATACATTTACATGGCCAATTTAACTTAAAAATTTCTGTCACATTTATTTACATATTTTTGCTTTACAAAACCCTGAATTAGGGATGAGGATAGAGTGAGAAGTGCAAAAGGATGAGTAATTTGATTTGGCTAGCTAAAAGAAATTGGTTTAATTTTCTACTAATATATGAGATACATTTCTAAATACTTGCAAAGAACATATTATTCTTAATCTTCAATATGTAATTTTTAATCTATAATGTGAATTTAATATCAGCTGCACCTTTACTAAAAGCACTTTGAAATTGCTGGAGATTTCATTGCATTATAAAGACTTTTTGTTTCCTTAATCTTGAAATCCAGTCTACTTTCTCTGAAAATTAGCCTCACCCTCAATCTACTGCCTTCACTTAAATGTATGTATTAACTGAGGATTGTAGGACATTTTGAGACATCTTTTTAATTTCACTCTCATTATTGTATCTGCTAAAGTAAAACTAAACCAGTATGAGTGCAGGTTAGGATATTAAAATAGTGCATATTCAAATTTACTAAAGTAGTTCCAGCAAAATGTAGCAATTTCCCTACATTTACCTCAGCAAATTATAGGTTGTTTAATGTATTATTTCAGGGTAGGAAATGAAAAACATGTCTTGGGACAATTTAATTTGTTCATTACATTAGTATTCTTCATGATGTGGTGTTTAAAAAAAAAAGATATACATTAAAGTTAGAGGAAAAATACCAAAAGCCAGTAATATAGATATTTTAAAACTTTTTTTTTAAAAAGCAACTATACAGCCTTTGAAACCCTATGCAACTATTTATGTGTGTGTGTGTGTGTGTGTGTGTGTGTGTGTGTGTGTGTATTATTAGAACAATATTTGCCTCATGAAAATAATAACTTTTACTTGAAAATGATTCACTAGAACAACATGTCCGAGATTCTTAAGGACAAGTGTGAAATTGTTCTATCTTCATTTTCTGGAGCTCTGGACAGCTAGCAGAAACAGAACAGAGAGCATCTGCTCACGGGTAACTCCTGGGATACTTGTCAAATGGATTGGTCAGACACAACTGAGACATAAAAGATAGAGAGCTTCTAATCACATTGTATTTAGAATGTTGTTCATATCTATAAACTATGGAATTTAGAGCTAAATAGCTTTGCTGGACATTTTAGAATTTTTAATTAACAATTAGTCTATTAGCTTATATATTTATTTCCAGGAAACAAAGAAATTTCCATCTAGGCTTTGTTTCCACATGATGAGAAATTTTTAAATAAGTGACACATAGATATATTAATTCTGATTTCATAAACAGACTGCCATACCAAGGGCAGGAAAATAAAAGGCATTCCAATGTGTTACATTCTCCTTTTAAAAGTACCTGGTTCTGTCTGTATGATTAGACTATTTTTCAATGAGTAAAAAATCATGGATATCGTAAAAGGTAATTGATTTTTCAGAGAACAATATAAGTGATTTAGATGTTATAAAACTCTTGATAAATTCAGTATACTCCATTTTTCAAATGTATGTATACTTTGTCATCTTCTACCGTTGTCATTACTTCCTTCCATTGATTAGAACTCCTTCACATTACTGGTTGAAAATAGAGGCTCAGAGACTATTAGAAGAAATCTAAAGAATGCCACATTGTAACAGATTCTTGTTTTTGTTATTAATCTTTTGCTGACTAAATACCTGGAAAGAAAAAGAAGTCAATGTAAAAAGATTGTGATAAATTAAAGATGATTAGAAATCCCCTCAGGAATACAATAAATGTGAAGTATCTCTGATAGATGACAGCAAGAAATAAGATTAGTACTTTTTCCTCTATTCTTGCTTCACCCAGTGCTAGCTGGGACCAATAACAAGTAGATAAAATTATGAAGGAATCCAAAATATACCACTGTAGCATAAAAATTATTTTAAGCTGAAGACATTTAAGAATCAACAGATGCAGAAAGGCTTTGTCTGAACTCCCTGCCTATAAGCAGAGCCTTCCAAAAAATTCAACTACCATAAAATTCCCTTCAAGGGAAATTGACTCCCTTCACTGTGAAGGAGAAATTGGCACCTGGGTAAGAAGTCACAGAAACAGACATGGTCACCACACTATCATTCCTCCCGTATAAGCTCCTAAAGTTCCATTTGCCTTTCCTAAAAGTCATTTGCTGTTCTCTAAAAGACCCTTTCTCCCCTATCCTTCCCCTATTAAAGTAGTATATAAACTCTAAATTCTAGCCACTTTTATGAGCCACTTTGTGAGTTTCCATGAACCTGTGAGAATAAACTTTGTCCTTTCTCCTGTTAATCTGTCATTTATCAGTTTAATTTATGGGCCCCAATCACTAATTTTAAGTGGGTAGAAGAAAAGTTTTTTTCTCGCTGACAATGACAATGAAATAATTAATCCTACATATCACTCCACTTCATTTTCTTTATTTTCTCTCACTTCATGGTCTATTTCCCAATGTATTTGTTTGTTCGATTGTTCATTCATTTCTTTTTTTCTTTGCTTTCAGTTTTATATTCCGCATATGAGTGAAGTCATACAGTTCCTTGTTTTTTCTGTCTGGCTTATTTCACTAAGCATGATGATCTCCAGGTCCATCCATTTGGTTGCAAATATTTCCCAATTTAATATGCTTAAAGACTGAGTCTTTTAAAAATATGCTTTCTTTCTTAACACTTCACCTGTTTATACATCATCCTAAAATCTGCTGTGGCAATAATATCAAGAATTCTGAATTATGGATTTCAGACATCTGCTAGAGCTTGCTTTTCATCCTCATCACCTGCAGTGACATGAAGACCTTCGTAAGAGTATGTTTCCGTGGATTACTGTGGCAGCTACATCCAGTGGCTGAGCACGCAAGTAACGAGAATGCAAGACAAAGGCGATGAAATTCACATTTGTTCTCCTCTGGGACACATTCTCATCTTGACACAGATGTGAATGACTTACAAGTATTTTATGGCTACTTGAATTTGCATTTATGTTTTGTATATAGACACACAGGTTAATATATTCACCATTGGGGCAGAACTGAAGCAAATGATTTCTAAAACATTATTAGATATTCTTGAATACACTTAATATTTAAAATATTGTTCTCCAGTACATTAATAATAAGCATGTATCCTCTATTAATATACTTAAGTATTAACACAAATAGCATAAGAAACAGACTTTCACATTTGGCTTAATCGATTTTTCAGATTTATTGTAAAACTGATGTTTTTACCTATGGCTAGCTAATTTATACAGGTATATCATCTGCAGTGATCAGTAGCATATTATATAAATGGCAAGTACTCAAATTCTCCTTGCAAACACATGCCCCACTTCTTCTGGCTAAGGAAAATAACATCAATTATGAGTATTGTTATAGTTACTATACTTATTGCTTAAAAATGATATTCTCTGTTACTTTTGCATTTTCTGTGTGGCCAGGTGTGAAATTATCTGGTCAGGCTACCTTGGAGGAAAGATTTTTTTCCCAATTTATATAATGTGAGTGAAGGGTAGGGAGGACAGAACAATGGTTTGGAGTGTTCTATTTGCTGCATGTGTCTAGGAAATCTTTTAATAGACAAATCTGATTAAATTACTAATTAAAATTGTTTTGTGCTGAGACTTTTTACTAATTACCAAAATTACCATAAATTGCCATATTTCACTTTTGTAACTGTTAGTAATAATAGTTATAGTAGTAACTAATATGACCTGTATTCAGAAAAAACTCTTGATTTGAAAGTAAACACACAGTTTAAATTTTTATGGATATATTCTTAAATGTGGTAATAAATATAATGTAGTTATAAATACGGAAAATTATTATTTATCTATGAAACGAAATAGAACAATTAAGATTTCTGAAAAAACATTTTTATGTTATGAGTATATCAGAATTACTTGGGAGACTCTCTTTTGAAATGTCACCTCTGGGGTTGAAGAATAGCATAAGGTAATGATTTGCAAATTTAAACGTGCCTAACAAACATATGTAAGTGCTGATTAAAATATAAATTACTCAATTCATTCAGCAGGACTTGTGTGAATGCCCAAGAATTTGCATTTCCAACCAGTTCCCAAGTGATGATGTTACTGGTCAGGCGATCACTTGTGAATTACTGACATAGGTTGCAAAAAGTTTTACAGACGATTCTGATTCTATTTAAGAAAAGCAATACATCTCATTTTTCTTTTTCTAGTTTTAAATAATATATTTCAGAAACCTGTGGCCATTCTTAATGGGTCCTGAAGCATCTGAAGAGTTTTTAATATAATTAGCTTTTTGGTGTAATATCTCTCTCACATATTCACATATACTAAGGACTACACACTGGTTATAAAAATATTACCAAATGATTCATACTAGTCAGGTTGACATTGAAATTAAATTAATGAAGTGATTTATTTGAGGAAAAGTCTTGAAATTAGCCCATCTGCAAAGGAAAGGTGGTGGAGCTTTACATGACTATGACTATTGTAGCTGTGATTATACTGATGTTTAATAAAAACAATTAGCCAATTATATATTCCAAAATGGTTATAGAGGAGAAGAACACATCAGCATGTTTAATTAGTATTGCCTATACAAAACAGCTGTTAAAGTTTTCCAAGTATTTAAATAATAGGAAATACTGATTTTATATAACCTGTTAATTAATTAGCCATATTTCCTAGGCCTTCACTTAGCTAAATCTTTATAAATAAAACTAAAAATCAGTCAATAATAGCTATATGATAAGCATATGGTAAAAATGTAAGCTGACTTTCATACTTTTTTATAATTCTGGAATCATTAAATGTGAATTCTAACTACTCACAAAATATGGCTAAAAAATATGTTATCAACATGTTGCTGTGAAATGATGATTTTCCCTCAGTTCTTTGTCTCTCAAAGGAAACAATTCAGTCAAGAGACAGTTTGTGAAAATATAGAAACATTAAAATTTATTATAGAAAATTTAAAAGTTAAAAAGTACACTCTGAGAGGATGGAGTGGGCTGACCCAAGAGCGGGAAGCAGCCCCCCTTCCATTGTTTGGGAGTTTTTGTTTCTCTGGGTGTAAGCTCCTCCCCTTTTCTTCCCTGCAAGACCCTCTGAAAATGGCCAAAGCTACATAATGATTTTGGGGGAGCAGGGGCCTCTGGTTGAATAGCTGAGACTTTCAATTTGCATAGCTGATAATGGGCCAGACGCTGGCCCTTGCTCCTAGGCAGGTGGGAGACAGAGGCTGCAATCAGTGGTGTTGGTGAGAGACCCATGTGGATCTGGGGCTGCTATCTCCGAAGAGACAGGTTGAAATCCCTGGGGAGCCATAATTTTAAGTGGAACTGTTATAACCTTAAGGAAACATATTTGACAAGTAGATTAAAAAGACAGGGTTCAAATATTAGTAGTAATAAATAGGCCCTTAGGGTAGAAGGTAAGTTATGGGAGGCAGAGTATCTCTTAATGCTTGCTAGATTGATTTAGCCATTGGGTTTATCTTTGCAAAGCTATGAAGCCACATAGTGGGATTTACAAAGGTGTTAGTTTTAATTCTCAAGAGGGGGCTTGGAAAGTAATAGAACTAAGGGAATATCATGTGGATGATTAAGTAAGAAGTCACTTGTCTGATAACCTTTTAAATATCAGTCTTGTAGAGAAAGAATGCCCCCCAACAAGGCCAATAGCCTAGTCTGGGACACCCCCTCCCCCCCCCCCCCGCCCCAGTCACTTCCTGGTTCTTCTTCTCCCTGAGCCCCCGTCCCCGCCCACCCTAGCCCGCGCGGGAAACTGCTGTCATTATGGAAATGCCGTGCTACACGGTCCCCACCTGCCTTTGTTCAGGGCTCGGACTTTGGAGGCCACTCCTCTGGGCCCACCGGTGTAAAATGATCAACCTGAACTTGCAAGTGCTCCGAGTGCCGCTTGGCCTTTCCGACAGGTGAGCAGGTAGGGGCTTCCACAATGTTCAGAAGGTGCAGCCTTTCCGCAACAAAGGGATGAAGTTCTGGTGACCGTCTCTGAAAGGCAGATTGCCCATCCATAAGCAAAGACAGAGTGGGAGCTAGGAAATGGGGCATCCCCTCAATTCCCAGATCCAAAAGTTTTCTGAGGCAGAGTCCCCTACCTCGGACCCTGGCATGGGCTAGTGCCCCTGCCCTACGCCATGAACTTAAACCTTACTGTGGACTCCTATCGTCCCCCTCACACCATGGGCTTATGCATAACTGACTCCTTGTTTGCTGGGGAAGCTCCTTCTGCCTTCCCCCTCCCTCCAGTTGTTTGGAGGGGCAAGACGCCATCTCGTCTTTGTACCTTTCTTTTTATCCTTGTCACTCCCTTTGCCCTAGTACCTTCCTTTATTCCTTGTCCTGTCCTTTTCCCTTGCTGGCTATATGATGTATCCGCTTTTAAAGTGTCTGTTACTCTGAACTCTGGGATGGGCCCTGTAATTCTTTGCTAGTCTGTAGCCTTCCCACATCTTAGTGTCTGTCCAGATCTCAGAGAGTATCCTATCTAATATGGCCCTAAGTGCCCTCACTTGCAGGGACTGGTTAAATTGATCACTGTAACTCCTTAAAAGGTAAAGTGGAAAATTATGGACAAAGCTGTTTAATGTAAATTCTGTAACGGTCACTCCTGCATTCCTTCTGCCAGTTGCCTAATGTATGCATTTAGCTTCTGTAAGCTTGGCTTATCACAGGCTTATCACATCAGCCAGTCCCCACCCCAATCCTCTAAGAGCCTGAAAAGCCTGTTAGTCATGGCTCAGAATTTGGGGACCGTAACTTCTGTGAGCCTGCCAGCATAATGAACTGGTTCTCCAACTCTCCGAGGGCCACCTCACTTACATGGTAGCCTGTTTCTGCTATGACATTTTGACTGGGAAGCCAACAGTGCTGGCCCGTTCCACCACCGGCCTGGCGACAGAAGCCAATGGGCAGCAGAGGTCCTTACCAAGTTGAATGAGGTGGCACCACCCAGAATTTTTACAGAACCTACGTCCTGGGGGCAGGGGGACCGCACCCAGAGGCGACCTGAACCAGCCAGACTCCATGGAGAGATGGACTAAACCTTCAGGGATCAGGACTCCAGATGAAGTAAGGTCCCGGGACCAAAGTCACAGTCAGGCCCGTCTTCGGACAGAAGGGGAGCTTGATCACCTCCCAAAGTCTCCACCGCAGGACATCAGGTAGGGAAAACCCAGGGGCTGGGAGGCATATGTGATAACCTCTGTGCGACTGAATATGTGACTATGTGACTATATCTATGGCTCCATGGCAATAGCTATGGAGTC